>JANHZU010010096.1:241751-261104 GCA_032468055.1 Acrochordus granulatus | reverse complement strand
GCGTTTCGCTTTACGAGAATTTCGCACTAAGAGCGCTCTTCCGGAACGGATTAATCTCGTCTTGTGAGGCACCACTGTATTTGTAAAAACGCTTATAAAAAGACAATATTTAAAATGCTTAGAGGAATTTTTTTTAAAAAATCTAAATAATAGAAAGGCAAAAGATGAGTAAAATTTGATTACTCAAATTTACAGAAGTCATAAAAGCAAAAGATGATGCCAGAAAGCAAACTGAAGTTGGTAAGGATGCTAAGAATATTAAATAAGGAACATATTTCAGATAAAGAGAAAACTGTAAATCTAACACTCAGAAAAGATAGAAAAATCATAACGCTCAATGCTTGTCTTTATTCTCTCCCAAGAGGAAAATAAAATAAAGGGTATTTTTTTTCCTAGCATTTCCCCATAAATGCAGGGTCCGCTTTTTCAGATCAACCTAAAAAATCAAAAGTAGCCCAGTCAGCTGTCATGTCTAAGACAGGATTAGAATTCACAGTCTCCTGGTTTCTAGCCTTAGACTTTAGCCTTAACCACTAAAGTCTCATAGCAAAATGCACAACTTACAAATAAAGAATGAACAAAACTGTCTGCCAATTTCCAAAGAAAAGGGAAAATTCAGAAAATTACAGAATAAATTGATAATAGAACATGGTATGGATCTCAGGTTTGAAATTGAATTAGAGTAAGACTGCCCATATTTTTTAAAGCCTAAAATAATTTTAAGCAGTATTAGCAGAACACTGTTTCCAGTGATATTTTTTTCTTTATTGTGCATAAATCAAACCTAATTCTCCAGTACTGTATTATATTCTCGGCAATACAATTTAAGAAGCCTGCAGACAATCTGATAAAGATTTGGTTAACAAAGAGCATCTGATGTATGGGAAATAAATCCTATGAGAGAGAAGGAACTATGTATTCTAAACCACCTATAGTTCCTTTAAATCTTCTTTTTTTGGGATTAGACAGACATTTTCCAGTCTTTGAGCATACTGCTTTTCTACATTCGTTGGCACAAAGCTGTCATGAATTTTATTTCTCCCTCCAGCCTCTTTCAAGAGCTCTATGGGGTTCCAACCACCTTTAGAGTTTCCTACATGCCAACTTATTTACAGCTCATTTGACTTTCTCCTCAAATGCTACTGGCTTCACCTCGTATTTATCTCTTTCAAATAATCTTTAAATTTATCTTCTTGTACCGCTTTTCCCTATATCAACATAATTTTTTCACATTATGTTCCATCCTTAAATCCATTCTACACTTTTTCTCATGACTGTGTTGCCTAAATATATCCCCACTTTTTCCAATTTTCTTTATTTGACTATATTCCAAGTTTAGATACAGTATAGCTCTTCTTGCTTACCGCTGAAAGTTTCCATTAAGCTCTTTTGTTTTCCCAAGATACCCTCTGGCTTTCACAGTCTTCTTTCTTTAACAATTTCTATGGCTTGATTTAATAGCCAATCTGTCCTTTCTTTATGCCTTTCTCTTTTACAATCATTTTTACTTCTTTCCACCATTCCTCAGGTTCTCTGTCTACAAGGTTAATCTCTCTGCATCTGTTTCTGATTTCACATTTTTTAGGAATGTTTTTGAAGTACTCTCTTATTGGGACTGGATCCTTTCTAGTGTTTTTTAGATTGATATGAATTTCTTGATTAGCAGCAGATGGTCTAATTCTCAGTCAACACCTGACAGCATTTTGCAGTTCAGCAGAGAACTGTTCCATCTGTTGTTAAGTAAGATGTAATTACATTTGATTACGATGCTGTCCATTTGGACACTTTGGATACAGCCAACTTCTGTGCTACTAAAATAAGTTAGCAAAACAAAGCCCAAATTTACTGCCAGAAATCTTCAGCTTTTGTCTAGAATACTAGGGATTTCTAGTCTTAAACTTCCACTAGCTTTCAATACAACAGTTCTCTCTCCAATCTTTGCATGAACATCCCAATAATTATTAAAACATCCTTGTTTGGTGTTTGATCTATTTCTTATAATCTTTAATAGAATTAATCAAGCACTTGTTTCCCTCATACATAAACAGAGTCTTAGGAAAGCCTAACTTTTGTTTATATTGACTGTCTTTTATGTAAGTTGAGAATATAACTCCTAATACTCCATTCTCCTAAACAAAAAAAAATTAAAAATTTGCTGTAGGGGAAAGGTTTTGGTTCCTAAGCTGAAGGCAGTACTGATCTTTTCTTACTGCTTGTTACCACAGTATTTTATTTCATTAATAAATACAAACTTCATTTTTTGATTCAAGGGAAGATAATATAAACCTAATCAACCAATCAGTCAATTTTCTTAGAATAATACAAACTGTAAAACTAACATATCATATACCATTTTAAGCATTCAATCAGAAAGTTAAAAATTCTGTTATTCAAATTAATTATAAGCCTTCATCATAAAGCATCCTTTCTCTCTCTCTCTCTCTCTCTCTCTCAAGGTAGCCTTATTCTCGAGCAATATGACCCATATAAATAAGCCAAATAAATTACCTAAGAAAGGTAAAATCCAATCTATTAAAATAAATAGGAGTCATTTTAATTGGGCAACCTTACAAATTTAATAAATTAGGTTAAGCTAAATTGCTGCCTGGAACAAGATTTTGACACTTTTTTTATCACATTTTCATCTACTGATGTTCAAACAAAAAAACCCATTCAAACATAAATACATGAACTGATGAACGGGGGTTTTTTTGGTCTTTGAAAATATATAAGTATATTTAAAGTTTTCAATAGAAATATTTACTTACCACCAATATAAATTATTCTCCAATTGAGCACAAGTATATAGGGCACAACAATGCAGTGAAACTATTCGTTCTCCTTGGAGTTCTGAGTAAGTCTGTGCAGTATGTTCTAATTTAGAAGCTACAGAACTTAAAGTTTCATCTACCCATGTAGCCACCTAAAAGGAAAAAAATATTTAGGGATCAGATAGTTTTATTTCAGAATCTTATTTTAGCCAATAACTTCTAATACACAACTGTTAACATTCAATTCCAAATTTCCAATCTGAGATGAAAATTTTAAAAAATCTTTTCTTAAAAGGTTTTTCTTTTTCTAGATACTTTTAAGATGAAAGGTCAAAACACAATTTTGGGGCCGTATTCAAAGCAAAAAAGTGTTTTTTGGATGGGGAGAGGAGAGGGTGAAAGAGATTCAGGGTAGCCACAACCTAGAATATCTCAGGATATATTGAGAGTAGGTTAGAAGCTTTAGTTTGGCAAAATTTTGTCCATTAAACAAGATTGGATTAAACTGGATTTTGCTGTGTCATCTTTGGGCTTGGGCCTGACATCAGGACTAAGATGAACATTATCAGTATGCTGATGATGCAGTATCCCAAATGAGGGGCTGACCTTTCTTTGTGATTTCATTAGACATTAAAGAGGATGGCAGAGAGAATCAAGTATTTAGGGCATTGTCAGCCCTTCAACGTAAACCAGATAAAGCAATACATTCCACAGAAAGACCAGGATGGCTATTTACTGTTATAACAATAGAAACTTGCAAGTCTGCTCATTATTTTCCTCTCCTCTCTTTCAAATTCCAATTAGTCAAAAAACAGTCATCCTGAATCTCTCTTTAATGCTGCCTCCCTTCTCAGGACTTAAGGAATCCTACTGTCCTGTTTGTTTATAACACTTTCTGAATATTTGCTCATGGCTATCTCCTTAGCATTTTACAGATATCCCGTATCACAGAGTTCAGGGATTTGATTTCTCTTCCCCTATTAGTATGAACTAGAACTTTCTGCTCAGGAAGGAACAAAAACATTGACAAACAGTGATGCTTTGAACCCAAGCAAGCCCTTACAGGAAGCTCAAAAATCTATTACAAACAATAGTACTGAATGCTGTTGAAGGATCTAACAGAAGCAAGATTGCATCCCCTCATACACTTTCTGTTCAATGCCAGTGTTTGAAACCAGATTGACTAGGATCTAGATAATCCATAACTTTCAAAGATTGTGTCTCCCTGAGAGTATCTGTGCATCCTAACAGATTGGTTATGGATATAGGCATACTCCAGCTTCCTTCCCTGAAATACTGTCCTCTCCTGGAACTTCAAAAGTGTGCCTTTTCCATGGCTGCTCCTGCCTTATGGAATACCCTTTCTCCAGTGACCCAGGATGCCTCCACCCTTTTTACCGAGGCACTGGGGTAGAGCAACAATGTTATGCGTTGGTTGTTGGGACATTCCAAGATGATGAATAAAATGATGGGTTTTATTATTTTTATAGTTTTGGGGAGTTTATTGTTTTTGAGAGCACCAGTATTGTGTTATAAGATGGGTGGCCATATAAATCTTTTATATAAAATAGTAAAATAAAAATAAACAGATCCAAATCATTTTTTAAAAAACTTCAATCCAAAGAGAAAATTAAGAGAAAGGTTAACATTTGTCTAATTTGCCAAATGTAGAGATGCCTCCTTCAGGAGGAGTTGTGCCACATCTCTTTTAAGGCAGAACAGCACCATCCTTTACCTTAAACAGGGATTCACAAGCTCCCTAATGTAACTTTGTCTTCTCATTAGCAGCCTGAATAAGGTAGGAAAAGTCTGCCTACACCTGATGGAGCTTATGCTACCAAGAACCTTGTCCACTTCCTCAGTGTCCAATGAATTAAATCAAATGCTGGGACATCATTTCAGTCATTTCATTAACTCTGAATAGGAGGCATCAAGCTCTAAGAAAATATGAGCAATTTTATCGTTGAAATACTTTCCAAAAATGACACTAAATCTGCAATGAAGTCTTCTTGACTTCCTATTACCAAAAATGAGTATGTCGCCCCAAAATAGATGCTGCTCATCTTCAGACACAATAAGGACACAAAATATGTCTTTTACCCTCCTTATAGCCACAATGTAGGTTCAGACATGAGCTCATATGCATGATCTCTCGAGTTCATTGTTCAATTTCATCATTGTCACTCAAGGTCAGTGATGGCAAATCTGTGAAACACATGTTCAAGGTGACATGCTATGATGTGACATGCCAGTTTGGTCTAGTGGTTACAGTAATAGACAAACTGGGAGGTCATAAATTCCTATCCCACCTTAGCCATGAAAGCCAGCTGGGTGATCTTGGGCCAGTCATTCTCTCTCAACCCAATTCATCTCACAAGGTTGTTGTGGGGAAAACAGGAGGAGGAAGGTATGTTAAATATGTTTGCTACCTTGAGTTGTTTATAAATAATAAAGACAGGACACAAATAAATAAAATAATAAATGTTTTGGATAACACACCAGCATTCACCAATACACAACAAGTATTCTCGAAAGCATGCTCAATTCTCATGATTTTCAGATATGCATGAGAATGGTATGTATTCTTATGCAGCCTCTGGACCCTCAAAAAAGAGGCTATAAGGGAATAGGACATGCTTTTGCAAGATTTTCAAAAAGTACAGAGGCCACTTCAAAAACAAAGGACTCAGGTGATCCAGAGCTGCCTCAGATAGGCCAGAGGGGTTTGTCAACAGAAAGAAAATACAATCTGAAGGTAAGCAACACACAACATGGCTCATACATGATTGGACTGTATTTTTAAAAATAAATCAATATATTAAAATGTAAAGAATTGTTTCTCTTTTGTTTGGGGAGGGACAGTGATACCCCAGCAGTCAAGTTAGGAATTTTCCAAATTTTTGATATGCCAAGCCCAAAACCATCACTGCTCTAGATGGTTATCTCTTCTGCTGTGGTTTTGTTAAAAACAAATCCTTTAAGTTAATACTTAAGTTCAGATATACTCTATATTCTAATTGGCACATTCTAGCACCTGTTTTTGCAGAGAGATTTTGGGAATCAGTGATGGATCAATAAATATATACAATCTGAAAATATGTTAAAAAACTTAAAATCTCTGCAAAAATTACTTGAAACTATGCTGCAGGGGTTTTTGTTTGGATGGTGGGGGGAAATATCATTTTCAAATTTTTCATACCTTATTGTTTTCAGTGGCAACGGTTGCTCTAATGCTATTTGCAGAAAGGAGAATTATCTTCTCATTGGTCAATCCCAATGATCCTGCACGTGGATGATGTATTGATGGATTCTTTGGAAACAAAACGAATCAGACAGTATGTTATAAACTTGTCAATGAAACATCCACCATAATGATGGAAAGGAGCAAAATACTATTTCCTTGCCAAGTCTTAACCAAAATGCAGAGTTTGTCCCATCCCAATTTTATTTTCAAAAACAGCAGTACACTTTTTTACCATGAAAGTTGATTTTTTTCAAGTAAGACAGAGAATTACAAATCAGAAAAAGCCAAGCAACACAACATGAAAGATGCATTATTACAACATGTAGCTGAGATACAACAATCTCGGTTAACTTTCCAAGCCATTGTGCCATCACTAAAATTAAGAATCTCCTGTTGTTCCGCTTCAGCTTCTGCCAACCTAGCAGTTTGAAAGCATGCAAGTGTGAGTAGATAAATAGGTACCACCTACTCCGGTGGGAAAGGTAACAGTGTGTATGTGCCTTTGGTGTCTAGTCATGCCGTTATTGGACAAATACTGGCTCTTCAGCTTGGAAACGGAGATGAGCACCGCTCATCTAGGACAAACCTAGAGTCAGTCATGACAGGTAACCTTTATCTTTACCTTAAAGAAAAGTAAATTCACAGAAGACCTCCAAATTCAAGTTTGAAAAACATACTAATTGGCTTAGAGCACAGTACTGGCCAGATTCTGGTTATACTTTGATGTAATCACTGCACATTAGTTTTTATTAAATATATTTGACTGTATTAAATAGAATTGTTAGCCAAGATGCCCACCAGGCATGGAGAAATGAACCAGGCTACACTGGATTTTTATAGCTGATCATCCCCTTTGGATGTAAAAAAGGGAGCTTGGAATCATCCATATCCTCTTAGATTGATTTTCAGAAGCCCAGGGGAGGCGAAACAGGTGTTCTTCTAAACTAGACTGCTGTGGATTGGAGAGTGGGAGAAGATAACAATCCAACTGTTGCCTTTTTAATCTAACTTTGTCATCCTGAACTTTGCCTTCTTTTTCTTTATCATTTTTTTTCTTTGCTTATCTTTTGAATGCTAAGGGCTCAATTATGCTTTAAATTATATTTTGTTTCTCTTTGTGATTTATAGTATTTCGGACCCACTGAAAGCTAATTTGCCTTTGGAAGATTTATTGTTGCCTGGAAATGGGAGCAACACTTGATATCCACCTATATATTTATCTCAGATTTTTTCAAAGTCTGGAATGCTGGACTGTCTACAATGTGTTGAATTTCTGGAAAAACAGCAGCTTTGAAAAAATGTTAATGTTACTTTGGTATTTTAAACTGTATCACCTTTTTCAAGGAATCCATCTTTCTTTGGCTTATTTTATACCGCCTTCTTTGCTAAGGATTGGTTGCTGCTTGGTAAAAGAGACTGAGAACAAGTGAAACTTACTGAATTTACCCTTTACCATCTGGGTTAAAGGACTACTGTTAAGTATTTTTTTTCTTTCTCTTTTTCCTTTCTTTGTTCTTAATATATTAGAGGAGGTCAGATGGCTTCAGAAGAGTTGTTGAGGGAGATATTGGATGATATTCAGAAACAATGAAAATATAGCGATAAGGTTGGGGTAGAAATATGCAACAGCTATTTGATAGAAATATAGAAAAAACAAATATTTTTAGAGGAAAAAAAGAAAAGATGGAACAAAAGCTAGTATTTGAAAATTATAAAATGAGTCAGTCTGAGGTTGTATCTACACAAATAAAGGAAGAAATGGGAACTTTTGGGAACTTGAACTATAAGAGTTCAAGACGTAAAGTTGCCAGTGGAAAAGTTTGTATTATGTCAGGCACTTTTGGGTTAAGAAGTGACAGAATGAATCTGACACTGGTGGAAGAATGTTATTTGTTTGGGGATAGTATACTTCACTTTGTAATAGGATTTATTGCACAACAAACAAGGTTATTTGTTTCAGGATATTCTACTTCAATTTATAATAAGAATTATTACACAACAAACACTGCAAAAATGTTTTCAGATTTTTGTAATGCTAGGTAAATAACTAGTTTTGTGGAGAGAAATATTAACAAGATGTTTGAGGATGATTTGGGTGGTGTGTTTTGGGTTATGGTTCCTTAAATATTTATCAATTTAATGTTTAAGGATGGTTTTGATATGTGAGTTTGTAATGTGTGGTAGATTGGATATGGATGGTTTTTATTTTTTTCTAAATAATGCCAATAAAGATTCTACTGTACTTTAATATGATTTTCTTACTAGGAGAGATGAGAAAGACTGAAAAACAATTCCTCTGAGGGAAGTTGATTCAAAGAAGTTTTCAAATGTTTGGTGGTTACTCTGGAACTTTCAGCTGGTAAAGTGGACAAGAAGACTCTTTGGAGATGAATGTGATGATTTTGAAATAAGTTTATATGGATAGTTGAATTCTTGTGCAGATCAAGATTTAAACATTAGGAAAAAATATTTAGTGTTAGATAGGAAATGTTTATTATATTATGTAGTTTTTATATTACTTAGTTTAAATAGAGATAGGGGAACTTTTTTGTTTTGACTTATGGATTGATATTCAGTCAGAGTTGGATTGAGAGTGTTGGGGGGAGCTTTTGTATATTTTGCTTGCTTGTTTTTTTCTTTTTCTTTTTTTTAGGGTATGCGTGCATTTATATTTTGTTATTTGTCACATTGTATTTTGTTATTCTTTTTTATTGTAAGTTGCATTTTATTTTGTTCTTTTTATAATTAAAAAAACAATTGTTAGCCAAAAAATAGACAAATAGATCACTGAACAAATCACTGAAGGCACAAATGACAGACTCAAATTATTATGCTGAGGACATATTATATGAAGATCTAGCTGGGAAAAGTCTATAATGCTGGAAAAGATAGAAGGAAAGAGATCAACCAACAGCAAGACGGATGGACTGAATAAGAGTGGTGATGGGTACATGATTAGAACACCTGAAATAGCAGAATGGAGACAGATTATCATGGAGAAAATCTGTGTGATCACCAAAAGTCAATACTAACTTGGTGGCAAAAAATTAGTCAATAATCAAATATAATTGTACATGCCTGTGTATTTCTGTATGGTTCAGATTCACTCCATTTCCACTGGTAGAGCTCCCCTTTACTGCTCACTGCCACCAATTCAGAATATAGAGCACCAATAGAAATAAACTTCATACCATCCTATAAAATCAGATAAATTTAAATGTTCAACATTATAATAATTATATTTTAATGTACTATTAATTCATGACAGCATGGATTCTCAAATTTTGCAGAATTTCAACCACATAAATTGATAAATGAAATTGTATGACATTCCTGTCACAATAAATAAAACTAATGATTTCATTTGGATGATTTGGACAAGAAGAAATACACTACTTATTTATAATAATTATGTTTTAAGGTATATATTACACGGATTCTCAAATTTTGTGGCACCACAAGGGTTATCTGTAGGTTTGGCCAAAAAAAGGTAAAGTTTTGATAGTGTTTCCACTTGGTTCCCCCAATCTGTTCATTTTTCAAAAATTCTGTGACCCCACCAAGTGTCCCAATCAATAGACTAAGGACCCCTGTATTAACAAGAATAAACTGCTATTCATTTTAATAATTACATTGAACCATTACATTTATACAAAAGAAACTACTTGATATTACTATGATGTTAAATTTTTACACCACCTGACATTTATTTTATTTATTTATTAAATTTATATGCCGCCGAAATCTGAAGACTCTCAGTGGCTAACAACACTAAAACAACAATTAAAAATACTTAAAAATAAAATAAAACAATGACTTGTTTTATTTGGATTATCATGGATTACCATGATATTGAATGGTTTGCCTTGGATTCGAACCAAGATCATTCTGTCATTTTGGAGATTGTACCCCAGTATTGCTTCTCCTCTCTTTTATTGACTGTGATAGCTACTCCATTTCTTCTAAGAGATTCTTGTCCACAGTGGTCATCTGATTTAAATTCTTCCATTCCTGTCCATTTTAGTTCACTGATTCCCAAGATGTCAATGTTCAATCTTGCCATCTCATGTTTGACCACATCCAGATCACTTTGATTCATAGACCTTACGTTCCAGGTTCCTATGTAATATTGTTTTTAGAGCATTGGAATTTCCTTTCACCTCCAATTGCATCCACAACTGAGCTTCCTTTTGGCTTTGGCCCAGCCACTTCACTCTTTCTGGATCTATTTGCAATTATTTCTGATGAGCTCATCTTCTGGCATCCTATTTTTTCGCCTTTTGTTACTGTCCATGGTGTTTTCTTCGCAAAAATGCTGGAGTGGGTTGCCATTTCCTTTTCCAGTGGTGTCTTGTAGCCCATTTTTCACCAGATGTCTAGAAACCCCAGCAACATCTAGCATGGCCCTCGTTAACCCAGGCAATGATCAAGCTGGGAAGGATTTCTGTAAATTACATCTCATATATTTTATGAGAGGGAGACACTCTTTTTCTGGCTCTTCTGATGAGATCTGTCCAGTATGGTTGAACCTCTGGCATAGCTCTCACCTTCAAAGCACACAAGCCCCCCAACCATAGCAAGGTGGTACCTCACTGGGGGATGAAAATTAATAAAAAAATCTAAAAATAAAATAAATCAGATGATAGATGACAGACAGACAGGGCTCAAAACAAATTAACTTACTTTTGTTTAATTAGTGTAAATTAAAAACAACAGAAATGACATTTCTTCATACCCTTTGGAAAAAATATTATTGCAATCTGTAATAAACTAAATGGTTAGTTTAAACCTTTTTCCCACGGCAAACTACGATACAAGCATATTAGAACACATGATGACCCTTTGTTTATTCATTAAACATCTGTGAGGTTTGTGCTCCAGAGATAGCTTTGTTTCTAGACCAAAAGAAATTGGATACTTTAAATATATGCAAATTTTCAGTAGGTTCAAAATACTGAATGAATTCCCATCCTTCTTGTATTATGTTAGAAAGCCATAATCATAATCTTACATACTTATCTCTCATGAGAAAAAATGAGGACTACAATTAACCAAGCTTTGTATTCTTCATGTAAATAATAGCCAGGAATTTATAAATAAGTTTATCTCAGAACATGGTACAGTTTTTCTAGCTGATGTCACATTTAGAACAAAAACTCCTCTAAATCCTCTGAAATAATAAAAAAACTAATAACAGAGAGGCCAATGGAATGCTAGCATTCTTTCTACAACATAGTATTAGAAATGTCTCAATAATTTATAAATATTAGTGAGTGGTTGATTATTTATGTATTGCTTCAAGTGCTGGCCTAGAAATCAAGAGAGTGTGACTTTTGGCCAGGCATTCTCTTTCAGCCCAACCCACCTCTCAAGGATGTTGTTGTGCAGAAAATAGGAGGCAGGAATATTAAGTATGCCCACTACCTGGAGTTGATGAAAATATATAAAAGGCAGGATAAAAATCTAATTATTATTCTTAAAAATAATAATAGAAGTAGAATGTGGCAAAAGAAAGCAAAGATAGTACCAGTGGTGATGAGTGCCTTGGGTGCAAACCCAAAACATTTTGGATACCACTTGAACACCACTGGCATTGATGAAAATCACCAACAGTCAAGTGCAAAATGGAGCTTTATTTGGAACAGCTTATTCCCTGTGATGATACTTTTAACACCATCAAAGAACAACATCTACCTATCCCAGGTGTTTGGGAAGGACTTGATAGATTGATAAAAATGCCAAATCCAGTCTCAGCATCTGGCTATCTGTGCGACCAACCAAATAATAATAGAGGTTCCATAGTCCTCCTCCTCCAGTGTTATCCCTGCAACAGATATCTGGTGAAATAAACAGAGCTGAGAGAAGACTTGGCCCAAAGACACTAAGGAGCTTCCATGGCAAAGGGCAGAGTAGAAACTGGGCCTTCCTAGCCCTGTTCTTACTCTTTGTTGAACATGTTATCATGTTCATATTTCTGCTGAACTGGGATGTATAATGTTTCTTTGGTTTCTGAATGACATTTAGAAGAAGTCATTCTAAAGAGTAGAGAAGGCCAGAAAAAAAAAACCTTAATCCCTTTAACATTTAAAATGCTTAATATTATGTTCCTTTCTGTCACATAAATAATTCCAGTTCAGCAATAGCTTCATGTGAAGGAGATCTGGAGTCTCTACTTGAAGGTTTCATATTGTATTGTATGTGTCCCTGGCCATTCTAAACACTTCAGCACATAAGACATTAAAATTTACCAGTACTAAATGTAGACCAAAAGGATATTTTGCTCTTTATCTTCTTTTTTTAAAATCTCATCAGTCCTGAGTCATGGTCTGCAGCTTTCAAATTTGTATTGGAAATTAAGATTAACTCTGAAAACAGATATACTGCATATTAGCCAAAGCGTTTATTTGGAAAGCTTCTGTGCTCCTATACACTAGAAAGTTGTGAAGTTGTAATGCTGCAGAGCTTTCTTTGAAATGACAGCCTTCTATATAAGGGAATGCATAAAGAAATCAAATAGGCTATTTCCCCTTCAAAATGTTGGATTATTAAAAAGATAAATTTGAAAAAAATACATCTCTTATTAAAATATTGGGTACAGTATGCCTGCTAAGCTGGCAACAGGGAAGATTTTTCATTTTTTTAATATTACATTAATATGAACAATAATTTCAGTAATCTCTAACTGGCATTTATGTCGAGCTGATATTATACACAAACACACACAAATATCCATCTGAAGGATATCGGGCTGAGAAAATGTGTTCTATTACTGCCCCTCAAGGTTCCCAGCAATGAGATATTTAATTTGCTGTATGTTTGACAGTGTGTATTTTTAATGAAATAAAGATTAATGCATCTATTTTGTCTTTAAAAAAATCCTTCCCTTTGCCAGGGAAAGGGGTAAGATTTTGGCACCTCCCCACCCAGGGGCATTATACTGTATATTCCCACTATTTCTTTTGCAGTTCCAGAGAATGAAGAAAAATTTTTTTTACCTGTCTCATAAGTTTTTAAAAAATATATCACCATAATCTCTCTCTTTCTCTCTCTGCACATGTGTTATGTACATGCACGCGTGCATATGTCTTTGATTCCATGTTGACTCCTGGAGACTGCCTGAACTAGTAGGTTTTTGGGCAAGAGTTTTGAAATGGTTTGCCTTTGTCTTCTTCCTAGGGTTGAGAGAGAGTAACTAGCCCAAAGACACTCAGCTGGCTTTGAGCCTAAAGTGGGACAAGAACTCACAGTCTCACCAGAACAAGGAGGTGGAGAATGCTACAGGTAATACCTGAGAGGTAATAACCCCTCTCTATCTAGTAGGGCCAAGAAGAAGGGCCTTCCCCATGGTGGCTCTCGCCCTGTGGAGCATCATCCCTGCAGAGATAAAATTGGCCCCCGTTTTGACACTCGTTTGCAAGGCCCTGCAGACAGGTTCTGCCAATGGGCCTGGGGATTTCAGAGTGATATGGAGCCCATCAAGTGGCTGGTGTTATTGTTGTCACCGGGGTTGGGGGTTTATTGGTTTTTGTACTGGGGTTTTACCTTTGTAAGCTTCCAGGAGTTACTATGTGTTGGACAGCCATATAAATTTTCTTAATAAATACTAATAGGTAAGTAATCAAGAGCTACAACTATGCTTTCCAGCAGCCCAACTCCATGTGTTACTGGAGTATTAGAGGGAGTTCACCTACTACTTTAGATGTGATTTATCCAGAATAATTAATTTTCCTTTTTGCTGCAAGCCCAAAGATTAGCCAAACACACACACACATCAAGCTAAAAAGGCTAGATACCATCATTTATTTATTACATAATTAAGTGGCAAATGATAAAAAGCTCATCCAGATCAATAAAATAAAGTTGCTACTACATCTGTCTCTGCAAAGCCTTGAAGGTTTGTTTCACTTCAATTAAAGTTTGTGCAAAAGCAGCCATTTCAAAGCTACTTTGTAAAACAGTACAGTGACCACCACCCCTCATAGACCTTTCAAAGCAAAATAAATTGGCTGAATTACTTTACTTTCTGACTCCCAGAGCCCTTGTTTAGTAGTTGCAATCGTTGGAAGAGGCTGTGAAATAATACAAAGCACCTCTTTGAGAAGAATGGTGTCATCTTGTCAAAGTGAAGGGCAGCTGCTTCACACAGGCTATCCATCCATCATCTCTTTCTCTCATAGCCAGACAAAAGTGTAAAAATGCTTTTCTCCAATCTGTGAACTAGCAGATGGGTGTTCTAGGATCCTTTGTGCTCCCTCATTACTGAACCCCTGTCTGCCTCAGGAATGGGGTCAACAAGGGGCAATGCCTTTAGAGTTTTAATATGGAACAAATTAAGGAAAGCAATCAATTGGTTCCCTTGGCTTTGTTTCCCCTTCTTGTGACCATCACTTTTCATCAGGAATATCACTCACCATGCCCATACCTTTCTGTTGCTCTGACACTATAAATTAATAAATCAATAAATCACAGCATATACCTTATCTCTGTGTTAGCTAGGTCAGGCATTTGGAGAACAAATTAAGCCATCTGATGTAGAAAGAGGACCAAAACTATGTGCCCCAGATAGCCTGGCTGTTAGATCTGTCACGTACATTGGAAGAGTTCCCTCCCACTTCATCCTGGACCCTTGAGGCCTGTCAGTCGAGCCATCATAGTCAGAGGAGGAATGTGGGGTGAAGCAGGATGGAGTGATTGATAATGAGCCAACTACTTCTTTGACAACTCCTTGGTGGGGCTGGCAAGGAATGGATGATAGAGTAAACAAAATGACATAGGAGAAAATAAAAGCCTCCCAAAGTAATCCAAACAGTAAAAATACATTGCCAGAAAATCCCAGGTTGGCAAAAGCAACATAATCTGTTTTGGATCCACTGGTATCGGAAGCAGTAATATACAACTGGCAGAACACAACCCTGGTTCCCGTTTGAAACCAGCATTCAGTGCAGGCAGGACATGCACTACTTCAAGTGAGTAGCAGTTCTGCTTTTGAAAGACAGGTCTTTCAAAAGAGTGCTAACATACTCGATATACGGCCATATCAGTTCTAAAACCAGGTATTATCAACTGGACACATTTTCATTTGGCAACATCATCATTTATTTCCATCAAGTGGCAGTCAACGTAGGTACAATAAAGTAAATAATCTTATCCCTCAGTTTCTTCCAAAGGAAATCCTCTCTAAGCTAATGGCTATGCAGATGTATGTTTGTTGGGAAGATATCTTCAGAGGAGAAAATTAAACAATCGTTCTCTCTCTGCTATGAATTTGATGACAATCGCCACCCCTCCATCTTAAATAACAAGCCACACTAGATGCTTCATGACGTATTTCGTCATGAAATATTAAATACATTGGAACAGATTTTTTCTTGTTATTTGAATCTCTTCTGGCTTTTCCAGGCTGGTACATGCCCAACAAGTGTAAACAGTTTCCATAGCTGTAAATTGTGACACCTCCAGGATGCCAGCCAGTGCTTGGTAAATAATAATACTTGATGAGTTCCAATCCTCATTTGTTCTCTTCCAGAAATGCTGATGCCAGCATTTGGCATAAATTTGCCATAAATGGCTCCCTTTGCCATTTATTCATGCAAACTAGGCATCATCTTTTACAACTGATGCTTTTCTGTTCGTATCTATTTCTCTCCTGCTCATTACTGCCATGTTTGGTTCTTCACTACAAATCATGCTTTCTGATAGTTTTGTTTCTGTTTTCATTTCTGATATGGGTAAAGTGAGATAAGCAGCAGCAATAATGAAGGATTACAAACATTTAGATTGAGTTAACATGTCACGCTAAGCTTGACTTGTTTTACCATGGCTGATTAAATAAATCATAGTTGCCTACATAAGTTATAGAGTATGGTCTGCATACTAACCTAAGACAAAACCAAATAATATTTTGTCCTGGATCAAGGTATGAGATTAGCTTTAGAGCAGTTTCCCACAGTTCAGTTAAAGTACTACTTTTCTTTTGGTGAGCAAAAAAGCAGAAAATCAACCAGCATATGTTTGCTGCCTCTGTTGCCAATCCTACTTCTGGCAAGAAGCCACAAGAAACTAACTGCCTATTCCCTATTTCTCAATGTCAGTAGCTAACAAGAATAAAGGTAAAGGTTTCCCTGCCAGTCGTGACTGACTCTAGGGTGGTCGACTCCAAGCCGACCACAGAAGCAGTCATGTGGCCAGCATGACTAGATACCAAAGGCACATGGACACTGTTACCTTTTCCACCAGAGGAGGTGGTACCTATTTATCTACTTGCATTTGTGTGCTTTCAAACCTGCTAGGTTGGCAGGAGCTGAGGCAGAACAGCAGGAGCTCACCCTGCTGCATGGCAATGCCAGGTCTTGAACTCAGGCCACCAACTTTCCAGCCGGCAAGCTGAGCTCTTAACCGCTTCTGCCACCACGTCTCTTAGCTAACAAGAATACCATGTCAATTTTACATTGTCAGCATTCGGAGATGGCAGATAGGTAGATCTTCAGATTTAGCCATCCATCAAAACTTGCCAACCTGTGCAAGTACTCACCCTCTGTCAGTGTAAGCATCGGGTTAGCCATTTTTGAAAACAGCATCCGCTTTCTCCCAGTCTAAAGATTAGCTGCTCCAAAGGGTGCTTAAGTAAAGAGGAAGATCTTTCTCACCCTTTGAGTGGACAGATAAACTGTTCTATATTGTTGAGGACCTGAAGGCTTTGAAGGGCCACCTCCCCATCACCTGCCACCTTTCCTAGTGCTAGCACTTGATTCCCAGTGTTGGCAGGGTAAAGAAGCCACTTGGACAAAACAACGGCAGGCACAGGGGAAGAATTGCAAAGTAGACCAGGAGAGCTTCCACCTACTATATTGTGCATCTCTCATGGATGTCTCTCAGCAATCAGTCTAGCTATTTCTACACAAGTGTTTTCTTAGTGTTTTCTTCAAAGTATACTAAACCCATGTTTAAAAGCATCTAGACTGACAGCCCTTAAACACAGGGAAGAGGATAATATGGTGCAGTGGGAGTTTATCTCCTCTAAATCTGTCAGCCTCTCTACTCTTATGCATTTTATTTATATTCCACTTTTATTATTTTTATGAACAACTCAAGGTGGCAAATATATCTAATACTCCTTTCTCCTATTTTCCTCACAATAACAACCCCAAGTGGCAGGTTCGGCTAAGAGAGAGTTGACTGGCCCAAGGTCACCAGCTGGATTTCATGCCTAAGCTGAGACTAGAACTCATGGTCTCCCTCTTTCTAGTCTGGTACCTTAACCACTAGACCAAACTGGCTCTAAAACATAGATTTAGTCTTACAGATGAGAAATGGGGGAGAGTTGTGTGATGACCCTCCCATCTCTTGTTAGCCCTTCATGAGAGATCATCTTATTCTGTCAATGACAGAATGGTCAATGAAGTGCTTTAGATTGCGTCTACAACAAACATTCTATCTAGTAAGATGGAAATACCACACCAAGGCATGGAAATACCATCACCAAGGTTGACTGAAAGCTGGCTCAGGCCTAGACAGAGGATCAGATTAAGGCAATGTCATTAGGAGACATTGAGAGAGAGACAGAGAGAATGAATGAAAAGGGGAAATAATTAATTAATTAATGAGAGAGAGAAAGAGGTTGCCAGGGCATATTTATGCCACAGTTAGGTTTAAGTAGGGAAAGGCGTTTTATCTTTAATTTTAATCTTGCTGGCTCAACCTTCTCTATAAGCATGGCATAGATGATACGTAGTTTGAAAAACTAAGTTGTGAAAATTGTTCTGAATTCTACTGTTTAAAATAATCCATAGTTTGTACAGACATTTTAAGTTTTGAAAAAGGCAGCTCAAGAGTTGCTGCCTAGAAAATCAAACCAAAAAAATAAATCCTGTACTGTTCAAATTTTGTTTTCTATATCAAGTAGCTTTCCTATCCAGTAAGAAATTAATTTACAAACATAGGCCTGGCTTAGACCATAATTGAAAAGTGCAGACAATTTGTATCCTTAATTTTCTCAAATCCTATGTTTTCAGCTGAACATCTCTGCAGGTTGAAAAAAAGAAATTAAACTATATACTCATTAAGACAAAGGTCACCTCAAATAATGCTCAGTTGCACGTAAGAAGAGAGGAAAATCTAATTTTGTTAAAGAGACGTATTTTAGTCTCACCTGAAACATAAAGGTCACATTATAGATTCTTTTCCCATTCCCAACTCGCTACCAACCCAGTAAAAATCAATGTCGCTCAATACCATGGGTATCATCTCACCGGAAACACACACATTAACTGTGTCAGTCATTCTATGAAAGATACCTTAGCAGTGATTTGTGCTAAATGGTTTGGATGTTGATAATGATGATGATAATGCTTTGTAGTAGGATCCCTTTCTTCTGAAGGTTTCAAAATCCCTAATAGGCATGGTTAATAGGGCCTCCAGCAGTAATTAAGACTAGGACAGTTCTATGAAACAGGAAACAGATGGAGAAAAAAATGAGCTGAACGACTCATTCAAGGTCATCCTGTACATCAGAGACACAATGGCAATATGGGGTAGCCCTTATTTGCATTTCTAGGAATGCTGCCCTTGCTGCTCAGCTTCTGAGTTCATACTAGAGAAAAATTCTTTTTATTTTTACATTTGCAAAGGCACCCTGATATTTAAAAGGTGAATAGTTTGAAATGGAAAGGCTTTTCGGTGCAGATATATTTGCTTTTAAAGACAAACACACATAAAGCTTCACTGAGATTCCTAGGTGAAAACTTTTTTCATTTATAACTGGAATGAGTTTGCTGACTTTCTGACGCAATTAGACATGGCTTTTTAATGCATCATATTACAGTATTTAAGTTTCTGTACAATAAAAAATAAAGAAGAAGGAATAATCAAAAAGAAAAAGAAATACTTTTTTCCCCTCTCTCTCAAATATATTCTAATCCTTTTTAAAAGGTTAATAAATGCCTAGCTATGCATTTTTTTAAAAACAGAAAAACAACAAGATAAAATGGTAATCAGTAAGAATTGCTTTTGATTTATAATTCTGGAACAGCTGTCCAACTGCAATAATTTTACTGACAGTAAATGTTAAAGCCTGATATGTAAAGCAATGTGAGGAGAGGCACCCATTTGTAACATAAATTAATTCCTTCAGTGAAAGAATATCGGATTGTTTCCTGATATCAAGAGAAGGCAAACGAAGCAATCACAATCACTCATAGGGTGATGCTACTAATGAGATTGAAGGAGATTTCCCTGTAGCCGAAGGACATGCTGATTTCTCTCCTGATGTCAAGAGAAATTTGCACCAGCTCAATGCAAATCCTGTGGCTTTTGCACAGTATTTTTGCAGATTACAGGATC
>JANHZU010010096.1:182216-196462 GCA_032468055.1 Acrochordus granulatus | reverse complement strand
AGTCCAGATGCCTGTTTTTTAAACTTTGTTGCGATGCAATTACCCTGGACGAGTGAGAGTCTTCACAGACATCTGAGCTAGGTTGAACTTCAACTGGACATAGAACTGAATCAGATGTACCTCTTCTCTGCTCCTCATTGGTTAAGCACATGTGTCTTGATAAAAGAATCCCAAAAGGAGAGGAAAAGCAATTTTTGCTGTACATTTTTAAGGTCACTAAGTACTCAATGGTATAATGTAGTCAAGGCTGTGATGATGGCTCCTTTGAAACCTTTAGGGACAGGCAGCCTGGACAGACCTTCAATCTTTAAATAAATCAAGAAATAAACATGGTTGTTGTCTGTTGCAAGGTTAATATGAACCCAATAAAAAAACTAGCATTTGGCATGATGATAGATTGTAGAATGGCTGGCAGAGGTGAGCTGTGGGTTAGCATGGCAATAGTCTTTGTGCCTAGTGATTAGGTTGACCACTAAAAGTAGAGAATATTTAGAGCTCAGGATTGAACTGTGCAGTCTTCGGTGCCCTCTGAGATTGGTTGTTTTCTTGCAGATATTTCATTTCCCAACTAGCACTGATGATGTTACCTAGTTGGGTAATGAACATCAGCAAGAAAACAACCAAGCTCAGAAAGACCAAGGACTCCACAGGATGACTACTAAATGGCAACAGATAGAGACAACTCTTGGTTGTGTCCAGTTCTCATCTGGATTTTAGCAGCCCAGAATTGATAATCCTAGTACTAACACAAGCAGTCAGCATCATTCTGTCTCCTAACGAGCTTCCTACCACCATCACTACTGTACTCAGTTTTCATGAGAGTGAGGAATGTTCATGTGTGCATTCTCCAGGCATGGAAACAGATCACTGCTCACTGAAAGAGAGCCATTTTAAAACCAATAACACCAGGGATGGAGGGCCCACATGACAACTTTATTATGCCTCTTTTATTACTAAAAGACAGTTCTTCAAAAAAAAAGTGGTCCCAAACACTTTGCAAGCTAAAGTTTGCCCAAACCCGCTTTTTATATCAAGATATTGCATTTTTATTCATAGGTCAACATTCAATCTTTCCTCCTAATGTGTCAGACAGACACCCCATTTTTCTACACAGCCATGAGCTTGTGTATCATCATTATTTTTCATTGACAGATGTACTCTATGTAGATCACCACACGTCAAGATGGGTTCAGACTGTCTCTGCGTCAGAAAAAAAGAACGACACCTGGCTGATTGCAATTTCACTTTCTCCCTAAGGATTGGATGCAGAAAAATATATTCAAAGAGAAATGGCAAGGAAGAATGAAAGATGAATCAAAGAGAATCTTAAATTATTTATTGTTTTTCTGTAGCACTTGGCAATATTAATTAGCAGTTGGAGACTAAATTGCAAATTATTTTAATTTCATTCTGCTATGCTTACTCTATTTTTTCTGTTAAATTATTTTCACACTCATCTTTGCTATTATTGGTTTTCCTTATATATTACTTACTTTGAAATTGGCTTTTTTCGGGTCTGTCAATTATTCTGAGGCACTTAGGCGTAGAGCATGTTAGGTCACGCTGATGTTTCTTTCACCTATCTTTTGATTGGAGCTGTGCCAGAAATATATACACAGTACTCTAGAATTGGGGGAAGTAAAGTCCCTTCTATTAATTTATGTAAGAGATTTCTGGTGAGCAAAAATGCCAGCTATTTATAGCAGAACTCGAAGCTGGCTCAAGATGTGATCTGAATAAAACTTGGGAGAACTGGAATGGACAAGACAGAACAATTAAAACAAGCTCATATTAACTATTAAACCAACATCCTCCAATTGGGGAGATCATGAATAGGGCTGGAGGAAAAAATAAATCTGGCTTCATTTCCATTTAATTAAAATAAAATGTGGTTAACACAATTAATTTCCATCTTCATTTATTTCACAATCTAATTAATTATTTGACCTTATTCTTGGAATTGGATGAATTCTGATGATATTGGCAAATGCTGCATTTCTTCAACTCAGAACACAGCTTTCTGCAGCCTGCACTAATCAGCTAGAGAGTCCTGGAACTCTGAGATGGCATTATTTTTGTGCTCTGGATATTAATGCCCAATTGAAACTGCTATAAGTATGGCTTTTTATATACTCTAAGTATATAAAAGAATAAGTACTAATAAGAATTAGTACTTATTTCCATCTATGATGTGTCATCAGAAGACAATGGCTTGTTATGCACTCGGTGTAGTGTCCTTTGCATCTGTTTATGAGACAGGTCCTTGAGATCATGAGTACCTAATATAACACAAATAAAAGCTTGATCACTTGATACCCTTGGCCGTTTAGCAGTCTAACTGGCTGTGAGACTCACTGATGAAAGTGAGTCTAGGTTTGGGAGTCATTGTGTCAATTTCATATTATGCCTTCTGATTTGGCTGTTTGTGAGTTTTGATTAGACAGAAATGAGAGAAGTTGCTAAAGGACATATATAACCTTGGACAAACATTGTTCAAAGCCTTGCTTTTTGATATTTGAAATCAAATATAAATCCTTTTCCTTGTTTCTAATAATCTCTTCTCTATAGAAGATGTTGTCAACCCACCTTGCTCCTAATACCATAGTCTCAGGTAGCATGGACAATTGCAAGATGACTGTGTTTGTTGGAATCTGATTACTTTAATATTTTCATTTTTAACTCTGGTCTGTGACCATAATAAAAGATGGATGATTGAGTTGGAATATGAAATATGAAGAGGGAACCGATTTATCTATCCTGACTCTCAAATCATTGCTGTATTAAAGTAAAATTTATTTCTTAAAAATCCTTGCCCTTCAGGAGATATATTACTGACTGTCTATGTATGTAACGACTGTACCAAGTGCCATTGAACCAAATGGTAATTATAGGTAAGACAGTTTGATCAAATATATTCTCTTTTATCTTTAAATCCTATACCTATGATTGCTTTGTGGAAGATTTTGCTTGATTAGTTTGATCGATAGAGTCAGCATAAATGAGAAGATTCAAGATAGCAACAAGGGCAATTCTTTAAGACATAAATAAAAATGATTTATATCTACTCATTCACCTCCTGCATGTTCATTCATTTGTGCTACATAACCCATGACATAGAACATCTGCATCGGAGAAGACAACCTCAACAATGATCTACATTGTTTTCCTTAATTATCTGCTTAGGAGGATGAAGATTGATTATAAAGGGATTAATCTGATGTATTGGAGGAACTATCTGTGATCCCACAAAGCTGCCCTCACTAGAGTATAAAGTAGAACTGTATTTTCTGTTCCTGGGATGGAATGCATGTTATTTCAAAGGGTAAACCTCAAAAAGAAACAAGCTTCAATGGTAGACCATTTTCTCAAAAGACCTCCTGAAATTGAATACTCCCCCCCTTTATTGCCTATGCAGTTCAGCCTCATTAAAGGAACACAGAGGATTATTTTATATCCTACCTTTTAGACAGAGAACCTGGTAATTATTCCATTTTCTATTATCCAAGGAGAACTGCTGATAATTTAACCACAACAAAGCAATTCATATGAAAGCTATTCATTCAGTAGTTTATGGCAAGTGCAACCATGATGGAGCTTGTAAGTGCAATCTTAATTTGAGCACCTTATTATCTCTCCAGGGTTTTTTTAATAATAGTCCTACTTACAAACTTATGATTATTTTTAAATTGCTTATGAATCTGAAAAGAGTACCTCCATCGGTAATATCAACTGTTGTGTTAAATAATGTTACCTGAAAACTTTAGAAATGATACAATGTGTTTGACCTTTGATGATTTCAATATTTTTTCCCTGTAGGATAATGGCCATTTATTAATCAGTCTTGATTGATTTGCCCATTCCTACCAATAGATAAAGAAGTTCTACAAATCCTTGTAAGACAGATACAAGAACACCAATTTGGCTGCTTTTCTGAAATGAGAGGTAGATAACATAAATTAATATTGATGAGTGACTTTAAGCTAAATTAGTGATTGCTGGCATGCATGTTAGGTTATTAGGATGATGCCTTCTGGAGAATAATTGCCAGCTTGCTCTAAGCTATAATATGCAAAGTTTTTGTACATAGGGACTTTCCTGTTCTTTTATTTTTGGGCCAGAAAGTCTTATCCTAAACCATATTTACTCCCCCTTGGTGTTATATACTTTGACACAGCAGACACAGAGAACCCCTGTTAATTCTCTTTTATTGTATAGATATTGTTCATTTCCAACCCAGCTTTTTTTGAAGTGTCATAAAAAGAATTGACAGGCTATGTGTTATTAATGAACCATGGACATTCATTTGAGAATCCTCACAGGTCAGTTCAATAATACGGGCAACTCAAACTCATCTCTTAATGATTGTTTTCCAGTGCAGATAATGCAAATAAAACAGCTATGAATCTACTACAGGAAATCCCTGGATTGTATTTCCCCAAAGAGAGGGCTTCAGAGGGTTGTGTAGGATAACTTCTCAAAAACATCTCTAGAAAGAAGAACCTTTGAAAACCATCTGAAATCACCTTGTGCACAGCAGAGATACTGCTGCTGAACAGTTCTGCCTTCTAGGGCAATTTTGCAGTAATTCCTCTCTGCGCTGCACATGGAAGCCTTCCTACTTTAGGTTGATAGTACTTCTTAAATAAGATATAAATGGAAGCTCTGTTTAAATAAAGATTATAAATGTATAATCTTTGAAATACCTTTTTGTTTTTTGTGCATCTAAGATAATTTTCTGCTTGGGCATCATAAAAAACTTCTGCTTGGATTTGCTGTTTCAATTTTTTAATCTCCTGCTGTTATTAGTTTACATAAGGACTTAAGCTGATATTTTTCAGTGGATCACAGGGCTTTTAAAAGGAGAACTCAGTATTCACTACTGTAGAATTGTCATTGAAAACTTCTTCTTTGATTATCATTAAGTGATGAACTCTCTAAAGAAACCTGATTGGCCACAAATCTGATTTTCAAGGCTAGGTGAGCATTCCCATATACCCCACCTTTTTATTTAATTTGTTGATGAAACCCTCACTATTAAATATCACCATTTTACTCACTGAGGAACAGCTGAAAAACATTTTAAAAAGTGAGCCTTACCACCTCCAGGAAGGTTTCTTGAACTAGTACAAGGACATACTTGGGAATAAACTCATCAACAACTTTATAACCTAGCACACCCTAAAAAATATAGGAACATAACAATGCATCTCAGAATTCCATATAATCTTTTTGATGGTGCCAAAGTTAAGAACTTTCAAACTCAAAATATTTCAGAGGGAGAAACCCAAGTATAATAATGTCTCATGCTTTGTGACATCTTCATAAATGACAGAAAGTATCTGTTTATATCAGTTGTATCTTGATATAAATGATATATAATGTGAAACTTGCATTACTTGCATCATAAAGACATGGCATTCACTTGTTACTTTTTGGACATCAGGTTGGTGGCTTGGATCAGCAAGTAACAAAACTTGCATTGCAATATCTTGATGTAAATTCTACTTCTTTTGTACTTGTGAGTGACAATGTATCACTAATGTAAAGGGGCAGAGTTCGAATCATAATGACACAATGAACAAAATAAATAGGAATACAGTGCATAAGTAATGTATACAGTCATATCTGAAACTATAAATAGCTGCACTGTTGTGGATCATTGATACAATTTAAGCTTTATCTCACAATAATATTCTTTGAGCTTCCATCTATTGTAGGAATTCTGTAGCATGTTCTTTGTGTGCTGTAAGATAATGGAACTGAGTAGAAGAATGGATGCAGTGGGCCTTATTAAGACTTCACATGACTGCAGTGGCAGTTGGAGAGAAGCTTCTGGAGGGCTTCCGAAAAAGAATGAAAATTGGTGGGAAAGTGGCATTGAAGGGACTGCCCCAAAGGAATGACAACAGCTGCCTTGGTAGGGGCAACAGAAAACCAGAAGAAAAGTTAGGAAAGCCAATAAGTATTTGTATCTGATTCCCCCATTCCCTGCTGAAAGAGACTACCAAGTGGGACCATCCGAAAAGAAGCACAACTGTCTTCTAAATGGAATTAACCAACAAGTCATAAGCAGCATCTGAGGGAAGAAGAAATAAAATAAAGGATTAAAGCTTAAAGAATTATAAAAATAGTTTGTCTACTAGGCTAGACAGGACAGTCTATTAAAACAACTGTATGTGCAAATAAAGTAAAATTATAGGAAGAACTTGAGAAAGTTATGGATGTTGGTGCATAGTGTTTAAGAATATAAACATAAGATGACAAAAGACATTAACTTGTACATAAAATCACATTTGCTTTATATCAATATTCTCCTCTATTGGCAATATCAATTGATTATTGTAAAAAATAAGAAAAGGTATCATTCCTTTATAATCCTTTGCCATCCAGGAACCTAAAACAATACTGAAACAGCCTTAAATAATAAAAAAAAAAAATCTAATACACACATAGCAGATTAGCCTGGTATTCAGTCATAAATACTGATATTACACAAGCAATAGCTTACGTGCAGCTATTCTGGAGAGATACATTTGTTCATGCACTGGAGAAGACAAGGTGATGTGGATGTTTAACTTAGTATTTATTCAAAGTTGACAGGTATTTGTCACTAGAGAAAATGGAAAGATGGCACAAGATATGTATATGTCTAAAAATAGTCTGATCATAAATATATAATGTTGAAAAAAAAGTCTTGATCAATTCAATTCCTTGTCAGAAAAAGAACATCTCAGTTCTAAAAGAGCTGTAATGAAAGCAAAAAAAGATTTATAAGGATTCTTGAAAAAGAAAACAAAATACTGTGGCACTATTTTGGTAGATGCATGACAGCAGTTAAATGAAGTTGGGAAACAGGGACAGCACATAATGGTGAACCATCCTGTCACAGGCCTGTCAAGGCTGACATGCCAAATATTTGAAGATGCAAGGGAGCCTATTTTCATGTATTAAATGGATTACCAGAATGTGATAGTTCTCACTAATTCTCTCTGCTAATTAGGGCCTTCAATGACAGTCAAACAATTTAAGCAGTTGGTCAATAAATTAAAGCAAGATGAAGCCCTTGGAAATGATGTATTCCAGATGAATTGTAAAGTTGATTAGGGATTCTGGACCATATATCCTTGTTCTGCTATTTTTCTCTATACACACCCTAGCACAGTCTAGCACTAATCTTTACATACCTCTGCCACTTACAACATTGCTCAATATCTAACCACTTAATTGGCACCTTTAATTGACAATTCACTCTACCACATTAACTATTCTCAAGATTTCATCAATCAAGTTCAAAATATTAAGTTGGAGTTGACGAAACAATGGTTTCTTATGATGTGACTTCACTATACACATGCATTCCTACATAAGATGAGGAGGCAATTAATAATGTGAAGAAAAGACTTCTACAAGACAGCATATTAGCACACAGAATTAAACTTAGCCCTGACTACATTTGTACTCTTTTGGACCTTTGCTTGAACAACACTTATTTCAAATGCAATGACAGGTTTTACAGACAAAAACACAACTGGGCAATGGAGTCATCAATATCTCCAATTGTAGCTAAACTTTATATGGAAGAATCTTAATTCAAAGCATTGAACTCCTATACAGGAATCTCTCCTACACACTGGTTTAGATTTGTGGATGATACCTGGTCAAAATCAAAACACAAGATTGGAAGCATTCACACAAAATATTAATGCCATTGATAGTAACATCTAGTTCACACTTAAAGACGTTAAAGATAATTTTTTGGCTTTTCTGGACTGTGCCATACACATCAAAGATGACAGAAGCCTCTGTACTGAAGTTTATAGGAAGCCTATACATACAGATCAATATTTATCCTTTGACTCTCACCACCCATTGAAACATAAACTGTGAGTGATCAGGACTTTACAACATTGTGCAGATTCTCTGCACCTCCCAGGGAAGGTTCCATCAAAGAAAATTCGCATATCAAAAAGCTCTTAATAATTGTGGCTATCCAAACTGGTCCTTTGTCAAAGCATTAAACAACAAAAAGAGACCCTCCCACATCCTCTGCAAGACAAGATTCCAACAAATGTAGTAACATAACCATTCTGTGTGTTGCTGGATATCTGAGAAACTCAGGAGGATTTTCAAAAAATATAACATACATGTGCAACTCAGACCCATGAATATGCTTAAACGTTGATTGGTACATCTTAAAAACAAAGTGCTCAAGCACAAACAGACAAATGTCATCCGTGCCATTCAATGTAATGAAGCCTGTACAGAATTTTACACTAAAGAGACGAGTCACTTTTTAAATGTTTTCTACAACATAAGAAATCTGAGCTGTCTGCAGTACATTCACACCTTAAAGACTATGGACATTCTTTTGATGATTGAAAATACCAAATAATTTAAAAAGAAACAAACTGGCTTTCAAGACAAATCAAATAATCAATTTATACTAATACTTTAAATCCTTCAATTAATATGGGAGGGCAACCAGATTTCAATTGCGTTTAATTTATAAAACAGCTTTAACCCATTTAGGAAAAAAAAAATTCAGGAGGCTCTGAAATGTTCTTGTGCCAACCCCTAAAGCCATCTTTCCCTAAATCTTTATTGCCCAGCTATTACTCTGTTAAATTTGCTGTGTGGGAACCTTCTGTGTCTCCTGTATCTTACACCCATTGCCTTTTTTAGGAACATATCGCTCTATTTAACTGGATATGTGAGAACCTGCTGTGTTTCCTGTATCCTGTCCCTAACACTTTTTAGAAACATACATATTTTCTTACCATTCCTTCCTTTCTTACATGGCATTTAGAAAACTTTCCGGATATAAGGAGAAATGTTTTCTAATAACATTTTGTTAGTTTTAAATAATGTTTGCAAATTTTTCTGCAATTTTTGCTACACCCTAGTACAATGTTTCTCCATTTTGGCAACTTTAAGCTGTGTGAATTTCAACTTCTGGAATTCCCCAGCCAGCAAATCAAATCTTGGGAGATGAAGTCTACACAGCTTAAAGTTGCCAAGGTTGAAGAACACTGCCCTATCAAATTCAGATAAGGCAATTATTGTCCCTATTATTTAAAAATAAGATAATATGGTGGATATATCATTGTTTTCCACCAGAATGTTTCCTTCCTTGTGCAGAGGAGGGATCACCTAGTTTCCAGATCTATTTGCTTCTGCTATGTATATAAAATTGTTAAAATTGGAATAACTAAAGGCCATCCTTTGGGACTGTCCATGTTAACTCCCCCAGTTTTGTTTCCAGTGGCTCTTTTGATATAAATATAGACATAATTTAAGTCACCAGGGGAGTGATTTTGGGTCAGTCATTCTTCCTCAATCAAACTCACCTCACTGGTTTCTTATTGTGGGAAAAATAGGAGGAGGAAGGAATATAAGTTATACATTTGTCATTTGTCATAAGTTTGTCATATCAAATTACCTATAAAAATAATAAAGGCCGAAAAAAGTAAAATAAATAAATAATACAAAATTTATTTATACATCATATTTGTATGCTGCCAGTCTCCTAATGGACCTTTGGCAGCTCACAATCAACATTTTAACATTAAACCCTGAACCCCAGCAGACTGGTGGTGTTCACATCCGGGGGCTTCTTCCACAGGTCCTGCACCACCTTCAAGCTCAGGCAGGTCCAGCATCGACTTTCTGCTCCCGTCACTGCTGGCCAGCTTCCCCCTGAAGGGGTACTTGTTCATTTATTTGAAATGTTACATGCCTCTCTGTTTTTGTCTACGCTTTTTCCTGTTTGCCAGTTATTTTTTGTTATTGTTGTTATGATTTCTAGTATTTATTTATTAAACAACAATCTGTATTTTTTACTAGCTGAACTGAGTGTCATGTTCTGATCTAGATAGAAGTATAGGAGTGTGTTGAGTGAAAGCTAAACCAGAAATTACCCACAGTAATTTTTCAATAGAGAAATGATTCTGAAAACCATAGATGTATACCCTAAAAACTAAACTATAAACTAGTTAAAACTAAACTATACCTCAGAAATTTATACTGGAAGCTTTGTGCCTTGCTAGAGTAGGAGAATATTTTACAGAATGAGCAAACCAGTTTCAGGGAAGGGAGACTCATTGTTGCCTGATCTTACAGCATCCAACAAACAAACACACTTGTGGTAACAGTTTGCAATTCTATATAGCCTTTGTGGACTTCAGAGAAGCATTTTGCATTCCTAATGCAATCTTCAGGCCAAGTTGCCTAAAGTTGAAACCAGCACTTGGCAACTAATTTATCCTTTTGGTTTAGGATTAATATAGCTCCTATAAAGTTACTGTCATTAATTCTAAGGGCAGGTTTAAGTTAAAATAGTAGATGAACATCATCAATAACTTTGAATTCTGTGGTCTTTTTTAAATTTCTTCTTGGGACAGAAAGATTCCAAGAGCAAAAGGTTATATTCTTCCATTTGGTCTAAATACTTCTGGGGCTTCTACTGGACTGGAGCTCATTTCAGTGAACATTCACTGAATTCATCCTTCAGCAATCTTGGAGGGCAAATTCAATAAAATCTCATTATCTTAAAAGATATATCCATATGCATCTGGAGAAATGGAGGCTTAGGAGCATGTCTTCCTACAATATGAATTTTATTTAAATTTTCATTCTAGGCTATTCCGACCCTTATTTTAAAACTACAACAACAACCAGCAGAACCACAATTGCAATTGCAACATTTTATCCTTCAGCAATACTAATGCCATAGGATTAACATCAGGACTTAGCTCTGATCTTGAGTATCATACATTATATAGACACAAGTATCATCTTCTGTTTTTTATTATGTCTATATGCTTTGTCTGAATTATTGTCTATGACCATAGTAGTTTGTTGCATTTGTTTATGTCATCATACAAGTATCAGTGAATATCTTTAAATATGTTAATCCACTGTGTATAGCTAGATGATGCCATCTCACTGAACTCTGATAATCTTAACAGTTAAACAGAGTTGGCTCTGATTAGTGTTTGGTTGGGTGACAGCTAGACTGGGAGGTCATAAAAATGCATGGAATGGAAAATGCTTCCATGCTGCTGTCCGTGAAATGAAGAGTTTAAGGTCAGTACAAATAAAGACTTCCACAACACCTATTTTATCAAGACCTTAATATTACAGGTTATTAACAGATATATGTGTTTGGGGAATCCAAAAATGAAACTTTAATAACATGCCAATACAATTTATACAGGACAATCAAATCATAAGTAGTTGATTGTTGATATTTAGCATAAAGAATGACATTGATGTTCAAAGCATTTAAGGTATTCAAGGCAATCAAGTAACATCAATCTGTAGTCTTAGGGAATTTAATATATTATATAATTCAAGGAGAGAAAGACAAAAAGTTCAGAAAATGGCATACTCAAATCCAGTGAGACAAAGATGAAGCAGGAGGAAGGGGAAAGTTCAAGAGATGATAGAACTAGAGACAGAAAAGGCGGAACATTGCACATGCCTCAGCAAAGGAGAGTTTTGAACATGTAATGTTCACACAAGTCAACCCAAGTATATTTTGTATGGGCTCTGCACTGCTTGGGGATGGAGAATAAAATAGAACTCTTTTCTGGATTATAGGAGGAAGGAGGAAAAGGGGGGGGTGAAGTATTACTTTTCTTTCCTTTTCAGGGCTGGACTGTGTTAGGACCTAATTCTGGTCCTTGAAAATTGATGTTATATCCTCAAACAATCAGAGCAGTTTTTTCCAAACTTGGCAGCTTTAAGAGGTGTGCACTTATGATGTGTGGCTTGCTGACTGGGGAATTCTGGGAACTGAAGTTTGCACATTTTTTAAAATTGCCAAGTTTCAAGCAGCAGAAGATAAGGGCTGCATATCAATAACTGCTTGCTAGTGCTTTTGGCTGAGTCAGTTGTGGGTGCTCTTAAATTCCTGAAGACGTAGTTTCTCTAAGCTGGGGATTTAAAGACTTGGCACTGACAATTTTCACATGAGTCTGGATCCAACTGATTAGGGGAAACCAATTGGCTCTTTTAGGATGCCAGACTCAACTCAGTATGGCTTCTTCAGGGACACAGAAAGCCTGGAATTTCCCAGCGACCCAGGGAGATTGATGCTTCCATCTTAAGAAGACAATGTACTGGAAGGATTAAGATCAGCTTCGGTAAAAAGCCCAGAAATTTCCCTCAGGATTCACTTCAAGGGTAACTCAGGATGAAGATTTTGATAAGACTCTACCAGCTTGGGGTCATGCTGGTTGGGCTCAAATCCATTTATGAGGTGAACTAGCTTCAAAGATTGGGAGAGCTCAAGCCTGGTTGTCTTTTCTGCCACTTCAGGTATTGGCGTAGAAAAGGACTCAGTGAGTCACATACCCACATACAACGCATATCCTTTTAAAAAAAATAACATTCCTTTTATAAGAGATTTTTGCAAACAAATATATTGCTAATCCAGTAAGCCTACCAAGAATAATGAGACAAAAGAAGTTTTCAGGAGTCAGAAACAGACAAAAACGTGGAGGATTTTGAAATGATTTACCACTCAGATCCAAGGAGTCAGTGAGAATCAGATGCCTATTGCTTCTTTGACCCAAAAAGACCTCAAGGCTTGGCAATATTCTTTGGCACAAACATGTTTTTGCTACATCTATCATTGTTTTTCCAGATGGAATAACTGAGAGGGATGTTTGCCCACTCTTAGTTTGGAAAAGTCATCCCTGAATCCTTTTCATATTTTTGTGTTTTCTTATGGCTAGAAGAGTTGCTGAACACAGGAGATAATGTAAAAGAGTCTTTGAAGGAACTTTTATTTTCTTCAGATGCCACCCGGGCATGTCTGCCAGCTCCATTGAACACAAAAATTATCTAGGTTGCAAGAGAAAGGAACAATTTCCTGCAATCAGCTAGTTTTGACTGATTGGCTTGACTAGTTTGCATAATGATGCCAACATTGGCTCAACCTCAGAATAAAATTTAAGAAGGGGGAGCCAATCAGGTAACATTTTGCTAAACCGATAATCCAATCATTATAATTTTGAATAATTGCTATACAGATCATTTTATACAAATAGAAATGCAAAATTACATTCTTTCCAGGAAAGAGCACATTATAGGTCACCTGGTGGGACAATTAAACCAAGCATGAATCCAAGAAATGGATTTTGGATCATGCTACAAAAAAATGCATTTAACTCTTATGTACTGATTCTGAGGCTGATTTTTAAAGTATAACTTTCCATTTCACATGATTTCATAGCAAATTAGACTTTATTCATAATCCTACTCAAGCGCTTCTTATTTAGAAATATTACATGTTTAACCTTCAGCATTTGAATTATTGAATATGAAGCTATAAACTTCATAGAAAGTGGCACCTAAAAAGTTTTGCCCTTGCCATGTTTTCTTTCTTCATATACCTAATAAACTTTCACATCTCAGGAATCCATACAACAAAGCAAAAATCTCCCAATATTAAAGATCTCTCTAAAAAACTACATATATTTACCCACATACAACACATATATATACGTGTATATATACACACAAAATATGTAAATAGTTACACATACACATACAGTAAGACATTCACACAAATGCACACACGTATCTTCCTGTTAAATTTTTTTAGAGAACAACATACTGTGAATGATCTCTTTTTTAAAAAAAAAGAAAGAAAAAAAAGACTCACACAAGCATGGTCAGTTAATTAACATAGTGGACATTTCATAACATTACAGGTAGTCCTCAATTAGTGCTGTTAATGAATCCCACAAAATGAACATTATTCAGATTATTCACACTATTCAAAGGGAACTTTCTATGGAAAATAGGGTAATTGGTTCTAGCTTGATGGAAACAGCCAATTAATTTTTTAAACATAAATTTTGATATGTTTATTAATTAAATATAGGAGTAAAAGATTAAAAAAATACTCTTACAGCTTAAATTTATTTTAACTAAGTCACAGAGTAGTTACGGAAAGCAAAATAAAAGTAAAAATATCATTCCTATCCACCTCCTAGATTGATAGATCCTGTGAATATTTAAAATAAAGAAACCAATTGAACAAATGATAAGCTTTATGCTTATTTAAGCTTTATTATGCGAAGCTTTATGATAAATGATAAGCTTTATGCTTATTTAAGCTTTATTATGCGAAGTGTACCTGCTATTTCTGGTATTCTGCTGTAGTTCCTCAAAATAAGCCTTTTCTTTTTGAGCTTTCCACAAACAGAATCTTTCTTTTCTCCATTTTGTGCACA
>JANHZU010010096.1:153831-165131 GCA_032468055.1 Acrochordus granulatus | reverse complement strand
AAGCTCAAGTACTTTGGCCACATAATGCGCAGTGAGGACTCATTAGAAAAGACTGTGATGCTGGGAAGGATTGAAGGCAAAAGGAGAAGGGGACGGCAGAGGATGAGATGGTTAGATAGCATAGTTAGTGTGCTGAGCATGGGCTTGTGTGGATTCTGGGAGGTGGTGCAGGTCAGGGGGGCCTGACATACTGCAATCCATGGGGTCCAAAGAATCAGACATCACTGCACAACTGAAAAACAAATATGTTTCAAAATAGTTGTACTTTAAATAAAATATCTGAAGGTTTAGGCTGGATCAGTTAACAGAACTGAATATTTTCTTGAAACTGTCTCAGTCCAAGAAATCATGGTATATAAATGGTAGCCCCCCATAATCTTGGGAATAATTTCCTTGGCACTTCACTCACTCACTCATTCATTTATTCATTTGATTTGTATAGCTGTTCATCTCATTTTTACATGACTCTAGGCAGAGGAGAGTCCTCCTCTACAGCAACATTTTGCTGCTGAAATGTTTTGAACTTGACAGAAAATGATTAAATTGAGCTAAATAATACAAATTCAATTGAATCAGATTAATTTTGATTTTGTTATGGCCATGTGTATTTCTTTTTAATTATTGCATATGGTATGTCATTAAAATATTTTTATTTTTTATAAATAAAAAATAATATTTTTATCACCCCACAATAAACCTGTAGAGCTTGAATATCAACCAGCTTATTCCATTTATAGTGAAAATCTTACAGAGACATCCTATATAAAAATAGAAAAAAGCAAACTTTTTTAAAAAGTTAGAAATGCAAGTCAGTCCAAAACAGGACTACTGAATCAATTGGACTTAAACTTTGATGTAGGTGTATAAGGGATTACAGCTAAAGCCAGAATGATAGAAGTAGTAGACAGTGATAATTAGAAGTATCTATATAGAGAGGTTAGCTTTCCTTGGGTTTTGGTCTAAGCTATAAAACAAATGTGTTTATTATTCATCTCATTAAAAATACCCTCACTGTTTTTTTTTAAATTTAGTCCAAAAAATTTAAATTCATTGATTTATTTCCTTCCTTAACATGTTTTTAAACACAATTTATAGTACTCTGCTTTTAACCCTTAATTTTTCAAAACCATTTTTATACTTTTTTTTTTGACAAGGGTAGAATAAGAGGTGGTTTTACAGAAAAGTTAATGACTATTTCCCAGGACAAAATAGTCATAACTTGAGATCAACAAGGCAAGGCAGAATATCGACAGAGAAAGAAATCCAAGTACTTACACTATTGTAGGACAGGACTATGTTAGCCTGGTTCTTGGTTTCTCCAAATCCCATTTCTTGCTCAGTTAATCGAAACCTGCTAGTTCCAGCATGATTTGTTTTGTGGGGAATAATCTGCACATGACATCACGTATCAGTTCTGTAGAAGGAAAAAAAGACAATTTGAAAGGATTCATTACTCTGGAAGGCAAAATCCTTTGCTATCAGCTTGGGCTTAATTCAATCATTGCACTCCCTGCAGCAGGCAGTTAAAACACGGCAGAACAGTTGTCCTCACTGAGCCAGGTAAATAAGACACTCAAGGCTTCTTAAGAAAATATCCTCCTGATGAATAATTATGCTAACTGAGCAAAAATTTTGGAGAACCCTTCAGAAAATTGAGCAGCACCACATAGACACTCACAGCATAGTACTAAGTGCACTTTACCTGTTATCTTCAGCCTACAGAAACAACTCAAGTGGCCACCAGGAACTAAACCCTCATGGTGCTATAGTAACAACTTTGCCTCTTGTCCAAGTGCACATCCTTAATAAGAAGTGTTGATATCTTGTCCTGTCTAGATCCAAAGTGCTCTTTTTCAACCATTCCAACACTGGTTTTAAAAAAATAATCTGCTGAGCTTGGCGCACAGAGAAAACATGAAATAAACTGGTAGCTTTGACATTAAATTTGGAAGCAGAGCATAAACTATAATTGTAGCTTTCCAAGATAACAATGATGACAATGGCAATAACAATAGTAATGTGAACTGACTTCTTTGCTTGTCCCTTTGTAGTTGATCATGGAAGGGTCAACCTTCAGTTGGCTAAGAAAATTGAACAGCTATTATTTTTCTGAATGTGGCCATCAAACTTGAGAGAAGATTCACACCAAGCCTTTCCTAACTGAGAAGATAAAATGTATGAGAAAAGATGATGGGTTGTTTGCTATCAGATCCAGCCAAATGTGCAGCATTTACACTGAAAAGTGTGATTGCCTTGTGGGATATTAAAATATATAGCAATTTTAGCATCCATTTATCACCCAGCTGAGATTAGATTAAAAGAAAACAGTTGACAGGGCACTTTTTGATGACTCAGGACTTTCTCAGGATTCATTTGCAGCTCACGTAAGTCAGTAAGCAAACATTAATAATCAAAAGCTATTAGAACATAAAGAGCAATTAGGTTTATATATGATTTTGCTCCTCTTAGTCTATCAAAGACCGCAGGGGGGAACATCAAACCAAATGGTAGTTTGTATAAAGAAAGGTTGAGGGGAAGGCTACTTGCTGATTAGCAAGGAATTTATTTCAGATTAGTCTATCATCTTGCTATGAAGCTAGCAAAATCACTAGCAGGTGATTGCAGAGATATCCCTTGTGTTGTGTTACTGCAATTTATAAGAAGAAAATGCTTTTTTGTTATTGAACCGCCAGCTGACCAATAAATTAATTTAACACTATACATGTTATAAATCCATTTTCAATAGGGGCTTCAGGCAAAATTAAGACCTACTGTAATCAAACCAATTGAAAAGATCAGCAAGATGTCACGGAGGAGGAAAATTCATACTATTGATTGGCAAAGTGATCAAGGTAGTGTTTGGGCTCTTATTAAAGAACTAATAATTAGAGATTATACCATCAGGATCTTAGCAACTTTGAAATGTAGATATGAAAGTTATTGTGACCCACTGAATTAAATTAATTAAGAAAGAGCCAAAGCTAAATTTGTGACATGGATTCATAAGCTGGATATTCACCATATCAAGCAAAATTATTTGAAATACAGAATATCCATCTTCATTGCAAATATTCAACTTCAATTGAAAATACATTGATTGATATGCAAATAAGGGTCAGCATCCCCCTTTGACATGTTTCATTAATTTTAGTGGGCTTGATTTAGATTTCAAACAGTTTGAACCTGATGCAAATTTAATATGTCACTTAACAATTAGCTCTACTCATTGGAAGGAATCAGGCTGATGCTGTCATGGTATATGTGGAATTAACCTTGGGAGACAGGGGTGGAGCCATAGCCAGGTGAATGGTTGAATAAGAGGCAGCTTAGTTGATAGCAAAAATGTGGGTATGGCAAATGTCTCAGAAGGGACTTTCCTTAGTTTCTTGGGCTGTAAAGCTGATAGTGAAATATAGTTTCAGACTTACAAAATTCTGTCAGTGAAATCTTACAATAAAGTAGAATTAGTTCATCTGGGTGTGCTTCCTGGGTAGACTATCTCGCAAGACTGATATCAATCTTGCAATCTGAAAGTACATTTCTCCCATTGCCTTCATAATTCAAGAAACTAGGAAGGGTCCTTTCTGAGACATTTGTCATATCCGCATTCCATCTACAGACTAACTGCCTCTTATTCAACCATTGTCCTGGCTGTGGCTCTTTCCCCTGTCTCCCAAGGTCATTCCTCCATATCATAATAGATGCCAATCTTGAATCTGGAAAAGGTTTGTTTGTTTGAGATCTATGAGGAAAAAGTGACTCTGTGAGTAAGTTGGGCAGCCTCTAAATCTGATAAATAAAATAAATATGCAAGATCACAACATTTTCTTGCCTGAAGGAAAAAAAAATAGTTTCTACTCCTTCCCTATTCTCTGCATAAACAGTTGGCTGAAATTATTTCAGTATTGCTACTGCAATACCAAAGACATATCTAAGGGTTTCATGAAAGTGTCAGGGTTGGTGAGCCAAACTGCACAAAGTTCTGTCTTCATCAGAGGTGGATAACCAGAAACTCAAGAATAGTTGAGGATATGTTATCAGTCAGTAACTATTTGAGGAGTTCATTGAAGTCTGCCTAATAGTAGGGCCAGTTCTAAATTAAGATATAAATGTTTCATATCACTCCACAGAATGAAAGAAGCCAGCATAAACTATGAAGATTTTTCCAAAGTTGTTTTTAAGAAATTTTGTAAAACTAAGCATCATGCCAATGGTTTTTGGATCCGACAGAGATGTGTTTTTTTAATTGTAAACAACTGATTAATCTATATTTGCCTGTGATGAAACAAACAGGACTATTTTAGGTTCCCTTTTTAAAAACTGCAATTTGAGTCTGTGCAACTTCTTGCTTATTTAATAATGTTAGGTAAACCTAACATTATTTGTATTACTGCCAATAATTGTGCATTAGATTATCACTTGTAGTTGATCTGAACTCCACGGAGATCTATGATAGATCTCACATTTATATAATACTTCACTGTCTATAATCACACTTTGATACACACTTATCCAACACATTATTCTCTTTCATATAAGCAGCAGTACACAAACTATAGAAAAGAGTAAGAATGTAAGACTTGAAGGATCAGGCTTAGTATGTACTGTTCTACATAACAGGTCACAAGAATTTCTCCAACTGCTTGCCCAGCACCTAGACTCCCCAAATAAGGCTAATGGTCTTCACTAAGAGTTGGATCTTTGGCATTTGTGCATGAATAATTACTCCAAGATAATCACCCTCTTAACCCCTGGTTCCTCTCTTCCTTCTCCCAAAAAGGAATAATAAAACAAAGAAATTAAAGGCATAAATAAAAAAGGAAATATAAATCTAGTTTATACCAATTGTTTTTGTCTTGCCACTCTCTTTTTGAATATCTCATCACTTCTATCCACTGGATTTCTCCTCCCTGTCATCCCATTCATTGTCCTTTATGTATTTTCTTTGCAGAAGCAGATTCACCCATTTTGCCTCTAGCAAAAACATTCATTCTTCACGATACTGCACACTTTACATACATTTTTTCTGCTAGCTTTTCTATGTCTTAAAATTTTTCGCACATTTCCCCATCTCTAACAAGCTTTCTATAAAAGTACATAAATTCAGCTACTTGCTCAAGGTGTTTCTCAACTTATGTACAAGTTGAAATAATTCATTATATTTTTCCTTTCAAATGCAACTAGCTGGGTGACCTTGGGTTAGTCACTCTCTCTCAGCCCAATTCACCTTACAGGGTTGTTGCTGTAGGGAAAATAGGAGGAGGAAGAGGTGTTGAATATGTTCACTGCCTTGAGTCATTTGTAAAAATAATAAAGGCTAGATACAAATAAAACATTTACATTTAAATGTAGCATATTCATATTTATAAGTGTCTAATATCACAAGCATTCCTTGAATAACTATAAACTCTAAATATATTAGAGTTGAATAACTATAAACTCTAAATATATTAGGAACCTCATACACCCTTGCCTGACTTTTAGAACAGTGTTAAATTATTCAAGTGTAACATTCGTTCTCATTTATGCTTTACTTCTGTCATATACTACTGCATTTAGTACCAAACCTTCAACTCCATATTTATGCAAAGCATCCCACAGTTCAGTCTTATTCACTTTATCATACCCTTTTGTAATAACCCTATAATTAATTTTCATTCTCAGATTTATCCATTTATCAGGGAACCAAGAGCAAATATCTGCTCTGGATCCCATCTGTTCAACAGCATGTTCACATACATTCATAATTCTGGTCCTTGTTGCATCGACATGGAATTGATACCACCATCAACAACACAGTCATAAGATTAGAAAAAAATTATTTATAATAAAGTATAAATTCTACATCCAGTACAAATTGTTGCTTTTCAAATTGTCAAGTGAGATTGTTTAAATCTAATGTTTTTCAGATAAAATAAATTTTGTTGCACTTTTTCACACTTAAAGCAACCATTCTTAGCTAAGTCTGATTTTACTGTATCTGCTTTTCCCCTACATCAGATTCTATTAACAGTCCCTCTACAACTTACTTACCACCAAGAACAAATACTATTCAGCAAATTTCCTTGGGTTAAAGTTCTTCTTCCTGCTTCAAGTACAACTCATTGTTTCAAGGGCTTCAGAAGAATTCAAAGTATTGTTTGAAATTGTGCTACTTGCTCCTCAGGCACTAGCAATGGTTTCTGATCTTGTCTCATAGACTCCTTTTGGTCCAATAAGCAAGCTCTTTTCTGTAGGCTACATCATTCCCATCTAAGACATTGTTTCTCTAATCATGCAGAATTGATAAAGACTTGCCTGGTATCCTACTTTCCATCTCTGTTCTCCTACTGTCATGTGGATAAAAAGGTAATACTGAAATAATTGAAGGCCTTTCTCTCTGGGGCTGTACATGTTAAGGCTTATGGTGTACATGTTAAGACATAAAGATAATGTAAATTATTTCCTGTTGTTTATGCCTTTTGCCCTGTTTTGACACTTAATTGTTTTTCATGTTTACTCATGTTTAATAAATAAACTACAAGCTATATTTTTGTTAGCTGTGCTATGTGAAATGTGTGCTTGTTGCAAGCTGAATATAAACTTTGACTGGGAATGTACTGAGCACAAACTGAACTGAAAACTGCCTAGGATAATAATCCACAATAATTTTCCAATACTTCCTAAACCCTGCTTTTTTCATCAACTAGTAGTAGAGCTATTGCCAGTCATTTAATTATCATCAAGGCTTCATTCAAACCAGATTGCTTTTATTAGTTCACCTTATGCATCTCTTCAGCTCTGCTTATGCACGATTGCACCAAAACACTTTACCATATTATTTTAGCTCATTTTACCAAATATTTAATTGACTGATATATGACTTTCTGTTATGGGAGTATTTATTTATATTTTGTTTATTTAAAACATTTTCAGATTCAGATACTTTATTAGTCAAGAATGGTTACACATGCAAGGAACTTGACTCCAATACAGCAGCTCTTAGCATATCTGCAAGACAACAATAAAATAATAACATAATAAATGAAGTTAGATATTCAACAGTAAAGTGTGCCTTCTAAAGTCCAGGAGTTTTTTTCTGGAATATATAGTCTGAAAAGAGTTGCAGACAGAACTGTGAAATTGCAACAAAGTGTGAGAACTCACTTCACTGAGGCTGCCATCTGTGGCACCATCTTGAGGGTGTACATTTGTATAGCCATCCATCTTAAATGATTATATGTGAAATCATAAAACAAATAAAAAGAAAGAATAACACCATCACCTCCTCAAAAAATCAGAAAAACTTGGTGCCTCAACTGTACTTCTTTATTCACTCCCCATTCTCTTCTCACTCTGACTTCACCCTATCCCAGCTCCTGGGGGGAGAATCAGACTTTCACTACACTCCAGAAGGAGAAAAAGGTAAGGGAATGCTGGATCCTTTTTGGGGGGTTGGTTGATCCAGAGGGCAGGGGCTACAACAGAGGAGGCATGCTTCCAAAGACCCACAAGGTGGCAATGTTTCAGGGAAGGTATCTGGAGCATACATACCATTTCTAGTTTGGCGTGACTGAGAGGTGGTCCCACAGATGACCTTGTCTCATGCCATGTACGGCTTTAAAGGTGGTAACCAGAATTTTGAATTATACCCAGAAGAAAATTGGGAATCACTATAACTCATGCAACAGGGATACAATATGGATAAATCTAGGAGTGACCAACACTGAGTGTGCCTCAGCATTCTGGACCAGTTGTAACTTCTGGGTGAACTTTAAGCACCAACCTCTATACAATGCACTGCAACAATCCAAATAGAATTGACCAAGGGGTGAGTGACTGTGAGAAAGACCTCCCAGTCCAAGAAAAGATGCAACTGCTTCAGAAGATGGACCTATATCCCAGGTTCCCTTTATTCATTTGTTACATTTTATAAATTACCATTCTACAGAAGGACATCATAGTATATGTAGCATTCTTTTTATTTTTTTTCCCCATAACAACAATTTTATGACGTAAATTGGGTAAAGGGTGAACTAAAATCTGGATCTCCCTAGCTCTAGTCTGACATCTTAACTTCCACATCACATTAATATACATTGTACTGGTCTATACTGTACATTACAGGTCAAGTTTCACAATGACACGTTCATTTGACAACACTGCACCCATATCAAACAAGTGCTCTTCAAAGCATTAGAGCAGAGTGACTGCACTGCTTCAGTACAGATGCATAAAGAGACTGTTGGCTGAGTCAAGTCAATATTTTGATTCCAGATGTTGGCTGGAGCAACTCAGTGTTCCATATCAAGCCATGCTGATAGGTATTATGATCTGAATCAAGGAGGTACTTCAAGATTTAGGAGTACCGCTTCTCATTGTCTGAATCTACTGTAACATGCTTGAAGATGTACTCATCTGTGTTCATAGCAACTGAAAGTACCTAGAATTTTTATGTTTCAATCACACAAGCAAAGCTAGGCTTAGAATGTCTTAGAATCCATTCCTTTGAGGAATTAACCTCTTAATTCTGTCCTAACCCACACTGTGTTTGCTTCCTATTTTCACATCAAATCAAAAGCAATGTAGACCTCATGAAGAAAAACAGATTGTCCATTTCTAAGGACTTGAGAATCTCCAGCTAATCTCACCCTGGAGGAACAGAGTTGTATCATGGCAAAACCTCTGGGCAGAACAGTACCATTTTTTTTTTCATTAAATCCATTGTCCAACTAAGGTACAGCTGATTTTTCCAAAACAATAAGTCACCTGAGATGTAGGACAAGAATGCTTCCATTCTCAAGTTCTAACTTAGTGAATAGTCAACAGGGACTAAATCATAGACTTTCCAAGTCAAGCTATGGATTGTTTTTAAAGATGTGCTTGAAAAATAAACAAGAGAGATTTTGGGACCCAGAATATAATGTCCACTCCACTAGATTACTCTTGTCTTCTCCAGAAACCAAATGTCAATCCTAAATAAGAAAATTGATAGCACAGCCATAGAAAATAAATGGGACATAATAAACAACTTGCAAGGCAGAGTTGAATATGAATACATACACACCACCTGTCTTACCCAGTATTGCAGAAAAATACATTAAAACAAATTGAATCTCAATAAATAACAGTGCTTGTTGGTTCAATCAAATTTAGATCTTGTAGGTCTAAGTTAAGGACTGCAAAAATGGCTGTATGTGTTAACCAATTTCACTTTATAAACACTGTCCTGACAATAAATCAATGAAGGCAGCAGCACGCCAAGGGAAATAGACTATATCCTCATCTTTTGTGTAAAAGCCATTATTAGATGTGCCTTCAGATCCCCATGTGAAATGAACTAAGACTCCCACTTATCCACATGAAGCATTTAATTGCTCTGGGCACTTTCCAGATATTGGCTAGAATTAGGACAAGAAACTTAGTGTTAATAAGGGGGACACTGGGATACAGGTTAATAGAAAACACCAGAGATGCCTTCAGCTGATCATTGAGGCTTAGGTCACCTCTCAGGTGGTTCTGAAGTGAAATTTGGTAATACCACAGAAATTAGAGACAATATGAAAACTCAGTCTGTGGCTTTTCTAGGGACAATACTACACACAAAACAAAAAACAAGCTAACCAATGGGAATTGGAAAACCTACATTTAAATTGTATTTCTGCATTTGATCTGAAAAATATGCTATGGAAAATGTTGAACAAACATAATTAGTCTCCATGGCTAGTTGGGGTCAAGAAAAGTGAAACCAAGAAATCAAGATGTATGTAGGCTCTCAGTATGTAGGCTCCAGTAGTAATGTATGGCTGTGAGTGTTTGATTATAAAGAAGTCTGAGCACTGAAGAATTGATGCCTTTGAATTGTGGTGCTAGAAAAACTCTTGAAACACTCCTTTGGAGTGCAAGGAGATTAAATTAGTCAATCCTAAAAGAAATCAACCCTGACTGTTCATTGGAAGGACAATGCTGAAGCTGAAGCTCAAATACTTTGGCCACCTAATGTGAAGAGAGGACTCATTGGAAAAGACCATGATGCTGGGAAAGATTGAAGGCAAATGAAGAAGGGGATGGTAGAGGATGACACGGTTAGATAACATAATCAGTGTGATGAGCATAAGTTTGGGTGGACTGTGGGAGGCAGTGCAGGACAGGGAGACCTAGCATGCTGCAGTCTATGGAGTTACGAAGAGTTAGACACAACTGTATGACTGAACAACAACAATGCCATATATGGGTGTGTGGTCGCACAAGTGGTTAAGACACTGGATTTGTTGGCTAAAAGGTCAGCAGCCTGACAGTTCAAGACCCAAGCATCATTGCAGAATGAGGTGAGCTCCCATTACTTGCTCCTGCTCCTGCTAACTTAGCAGTTTGAAAACATGTAAAAATGCAACAATATAAATTGGTACCACCTTCAGTGGGAAAGGTTACAATATTCTGTGCTCCTTGACATATAGTTATGTTGGCCACACTACCATGGAAGCATATTCAAACATGCTTACTCTTTGGCTTGGAAACAAATGAGCACTACCTCCTAGATTTGGCCGGCAGTGGAAACCTTTATCTGATGTCATATATATTGGCATATGATGTAAGGCCTTTCCTGGTATAGATTGGGTCAAACAGTTAACATACTTTACAGTTAAAGAAACAGTCACATTCTGCTGGAATGCTGTCTTCGGTTTAGATTGTTCTGAGCTTATTTTGTCAGAAGCATTTGACTTATATATTCAAGGGGGCTGCAGATGAATGCTCATTAGATTTTCTGAAAAGTTGTTTATGTCAAAAGCACAATTTATGAAAATGCTCATATATATTTATTGTTTTCACTTGTATAATGCCTTTTATGAATATTATATTTTAATGTGCATTTTGATTTGATTTTCATTCCTTCATAGTAATTTTTTTAAAGTCAATCTAGTGAATGTTGTCTGGAAGTTAATGGCCAATAAATGATGATCCTTCTAAATTTTATTTGCCTGACTTATAACAACACAATGTTTCCATGGAACCCTACAAATTAACCATTCTTGCAAGAGGGTCAGTCTTACTATTTTCTTATTATAGTTTGCTATTAGCATTCCAAAAACTGGTTAGGCATAATATAAAAAACACTACAGAAATTATATGTACAGTGGTGCCTCACAAGATGAGATTAATCCGTTCCAGAAGAACGCTCTTAGTGCGAAATGCTCGGAAAGAGAAACGCAGTTTCCCATCGGAAACAATGGAAAGTCAGATAACCCATTCCATGCCCCCAAAAATATTCACCAAAAAATCATTTTCAATGGAATTTGAGGTAGAAATGATTGTCCCTAACA
>JANHZU010010096.1:119341-130646 GCA_032468055.1 Acrochordus granulatus | reverse complement strand
AGGAAGGAAGGAAGGAAGGAAGGAAGGAAGGAAGGAAGGAAGGAAGGAAGGAAGGAAGGAAGGAAGGAAGGATAATAGTTTAATTTATATTCTATCTTTTATATAGGAAGTCAATGTCATATACGTATTTATAGTTCTCTTCTTCAATTTTCCCCACAAGTCTGCGTGAGAATATTATCTGAAGATAATGACCCAGAGATCAGAAGAAAATTTGACTTATTGTCTCTCTTCAAAAAAATGAAGAAAATTGTAATACTATCCAGATATGGACTAATTGAAAATTGCTGCTAAGAGTACAACATGTTCTTCTGAGTAGTATATGCAGACAGAGAAAAAATGGATTGTTAATTCAGCTTTTCATTCACCTTCCTCATTCAATTTTCTCTTCAACAGCATATCCTAGTTTTTTATATCTTCTCAATGATTTTCACTCCTTATTTGACTGGCCATCAGCTCTTTTTACCAATTTACCAATGGCCTAGAGATAAATGACTGCTACCTTAAACCTTCTTGAGTAGGAATAATTAGATAGGAAATTCAGGATTATAAATAGGTTCTTATGTTTATATCTATAACTAAGCCAATGCAAAATAAATCAGAGTAACTCCTATAAATTGTAACTTGCTTTTATAGATGTTGCATGTGATGCATGAGTGACAGCTGGAGAAGGGAGACCACATAAAGTGAATAAACCAGAGATACATATTCGCTATGGATCATAGGATCAAATAGAAATTGGGCATAATAAATTGAATTCCATTGGGAAAAATGCAGTTTGTGACAAATAATTTATTGCAGTTCTGTTCAGATATAAGTGATGGCTTGCCTACCCTGGTTCTGCATTATAATGATCCAATGGCAGAATTAGTTTTGTGGCTTTTCCCTCCAGTAACAAATTATATTCATTCATTCAATCATCTACCTGGCATGTAAGTATAAGAACACTATTGGGCGGGGTGGCAAATATATAAAAATGAATGAGATCAAATAATTCTGTTACATTTGTCATTCTGAGATGATTTTCTGTACGTTTGGATACTTTGTCATAGGATTGAAGAGTATACCAAGGGGCAATTAAGTGTTTGAACATGAATGAATAAACCTATGCAAATATTACTGAAATGCATATTATTGCCTTTGGTGTTTGGTGTGGCCCCTGAAATAGAGTCTGCTTAGGATTGAACCCTATATAAATTATCACTAATTTAGAAGAGGAGGAAGGACTTACACATCATGGCCAATGATTCTATCACTTAATTTAAAATAAAGTTAGAAGAAACTAGATTTTCTAAGACATATAATCATTACACAAAGCAAACTTTTTAAATTTGCCAGCTTCATGAAGTAGCAAGAATCCTCTCCTTGGAAAGAAGTCTTTCTTCTTCTCTGAAAATATTCCAAAATGACCATGAGGTAAAGGTTTCCCCTGCCAGTCATGGCCAAATAGATAGTGGACAGTGCTAGGGGACAGTGCTCATCTCTGTTTCTTAGCTGAAAAGCCAGCATTCATCTGAAGATGCTTCCATAGTCATGTGGCCAGCATGACTAAACACTAAAATGCATGGATGCTGTTACCTCCCCACCAAGGTGGAACCTATTTATCTACGTGCATTTTAACCTGCTTTTGAACTGCTAGATTGGCAGGAGCTGGAGCAAGTAACAGGAGCTCACTGTTACACGGTGCTTGGGTCTTAAATTCAGGCTGCTAACTTCTAGCTAACAAGCCCAGCATCTTAAGTGCTCAGCCACTACTAAAAGTATCCTCAGCTCTCAATGTGGAAACAATAGTATGATGAAATTCTTACATATTGGCTCTTTAGTAGTATAATCAAATATGTATTGAGAAACTAATTCAGTCTGTTGTCAGATGTACACAAGTATACACAACTATAATTAGGTGAGTGTTCAAAATTATTCTTCACAATGGCACATACTGAAAGTATCTGTAGAACAAAATGTCCTATCAAGATAATACCATGATTTGTATTCTTTATTACCAAACTTTTTCCTAGATATGCACTAGATTTAGCACTGAAGTTCTCTATTTATGATTTACTTATGGATAAAGTGGGAAAGAAAGTTTTTAAAAACTATTGTTTTTAAAAAAAACTAAAAAAGTTTACAAAGAAAAGAATAAAGGAAAAAGTATCACTTCATTTGTATCCGTCTCCGATTACTATATTCTTATTTCTTTGGATCATACTACATGAATTAAGATCAATGCTCTAAATATACTGGGCTTGAGAATGAGTATCTTGCTTCTCCCATGACAATGACAATTTATGCATCAGTCTGGTTTGCATGAGACTTTAATTCTTAGAGACTTTAATTCGTTAATTATCAGGTCAATAGTTTACCAAATTATCAGTGAAAGGCAACCAAGATAAAGCAACCATAGCCAGAAATTGCCTTAATTATCTAATTAAGTTCCTTCCTTACAGAGGAGCCTTGTTACTGACAATCCTTATGCTGTAGATGGTAAAAGAAATGGAGCAAGAACTCAGATCTTGAAATAACAACATCTGATGTGAGATTTCATATGGTCAGCATTTTAGTATTGCAGAGGATAGAATCTCCATTACCTTTGCCTTCTTATAGAGTCAGGGAATTCAGAAAAGGATAAAACTGGAAGTCATCCTCTCCCATTGCTACATTGTACAAGGGATGTTTTAAATATATTACTGGAGAATTCCAATCTATTTAGTATTTTTGGATTCTTTTTTTGATATACCTATACAAAGTCCATGTGATTGCATTTTATAGTTCTGTATTTATGGGCTGGTTGATTACTATAGTTGCATTTAGTACAGCAGTTGAAAAAAATTAAAAAAGGAATTAATAGTTGTCCACAGTAATCATACAAATCAGGTATTCTTGCAGTTCACAGGCAATTAAGCCACTGAATTAATTTATCCTGGCAGAATATTTAGGTTAATCTTTAAGCATTAACGATTAATCCCCAAGCACTGGAATAGGATGAAATCAGAGCTAGAAAATAGTGTTGTTGGTTGCATCAAGGGAGACTGATTATGGAGTCAGGTTTCTTTGTTTAGGTTTTTATGGGCTGTTTTTGGCTTTTCTTCATGATTTTTGTTTATATAACTGATGTGAATTCACAGTTATAGTTCTGAGATAGGCAGTCATACAAATCTTTTAAATAAATAAGCCATTCTATATTGCCAACCTCAATTTAGACCAAATATTTTCTGCTGCACCAAAGCAATTAAAGGGAATGGTCTCTCTTCAATATGGAAGGGAAAGTTAAACTAAACAGAGTGTTCCGTTCCTCTGAAGCTGGTATTAATTTTATTTTATTTTCAAATAAAAGCTATACTTGCTATTAACTTCTGGAATATCTTGGGGTTTGGGGTGGCAGATATGCACAGACATACACACACATGTGGAGAGAGAGAGGGATGCAATATCTTGCAAATAATTGAACATTCAAAGTCCTTTCCCTCTAGCATCTAAATGAAATTGTTTACTTTGCTAAAGCTGGATGACTAGAACCCCTGCCTCCTCTTCTCTATCTGTTGGCCTTTTCTGACTCAACTACCCAATTTTAAAAGGGCTTGATCCAGAAAGACCTGACCAACTGGCTTTTACATTAAAAGAAATTCTATAGGTGCTGCACTATGCAAAAAGATGCCAGTTTCTCAAAAGTGTTCTTCAATAGCTGTGAAGATAATTTATTCATTTTGAGGAGTTACTGGGATATAAGAATTTAAAATAAAAATGAGCCATAGATGCATTTTAGTGGTCTCTTTCTCTCACGAAGGGAAATCACACTGTCTTTTGGGGAGCCAGAAAAGGTGACTGAATTGTATGGGCCTTGGATGCTGGCACTTTTAAATAAACATCACAAGGTGATTGGTGACTCTTTTTCTTGCAGTGTAAAATAAGCTTCTTAATTGTTCTCTTCCCAGTTATAAAGGACACAGTAGCCTCTCCCATCACACTTCTTAAAATGTTCCTGTGGGAGTTTGAAAAGAATGGGTTCAAGAGTGAAAAAGTGTTATGAAGTTTGCATGGGTAGGCATATTTTATATGCTTTTTCTTGGGATTACATGCTCTGAATCTTCTTTTCTTCTCCAAATCTGGATTGCTGCACTTCCATAATATATAATAGTGAAACTTTTCAGGGTTATGTGAAGGGTTGACCCAGGGGTTCTTCCATTCTTAGTTCCTGCCATTTCTGTTAGAACAATTAAGAGAGTTGTGGCTGCCATCTCTGAAGTGAAAAATATTTCCTTTGTTCTTTTTTAAAAACTCAATTATATAGGAAACCTTCTCTTATCATGTTAAGAGTCTATTTGAATTCTCCGTGAGATTGTAAACTCCTTCAAAAAGAACTATACATCTCTCTGTCTATTGTGTTTGTCAGTTTATTTATTTCTTTAGGCCAATGACAGAAAGAGAAGAACTGAAACTTTGCAGATCCCAGGAGAGAAAGCAAATTAGATTTCCACATGATTAGGATGCATGGTAGCAGCTAGCAATGTGATACATAATCTGCATCAGGTTTCCACTGTGAGATAAGCACCATCACCTCTAAAGGTGGAAATAGGAAAAGGAAGACTTTGTCTTTTAAAAACAAATGGCTGTCACATTCATTTAATTAGAATTTCCAACTTTTAAATTTAATCTAATTCTTGTTAACAGTACTTGAAAACTCTTGACCCCTATGTAGGACATCAGAAGCCTGTAAAAATTGGATTGTCAGAATGAAAAAAAAATCACTGTCATTCTTTTTGTGAATTCAGAAGTGATTGCCAGAGCTGATATAGTCAGAACAGGATCAGTGATGTGCAAGAAAAAGTCATCAACAGGCTAAGGTTAGCAGTGAAAAAAGTATTTTTAATAAAACCCTAATAAATAATAATTCTTCTTCATTTATTCTATCACATGCATTCTCAAATTCCACATGTATTATGTGCAAGATCTAAAGGAGAATCTTTATGTTCAATTCTGGGAGGAGGGGTACAGTACTGGAGGGACACAAGAAAAATCCCCTATTTTAAGCCAGTGTATTATTTGCTTATTTAATCAGCTTGTATGCTACCTCAGTTACAATACTGATTCTAGGTGGCTTACTTATTTGGATTAACAACAAAGTAGTAACAATAAAAATACAGAAAAATCAAAACTATTATTTAGCAACACATCAAGGAAAGGCAAACAATATTCAGTTATAACCATAAGGCAACAATCCACTGCCAGGCAACCAATCATATTCTACCCTATCCCTGAACTTGCCAGAAGATCTAGTTTTCAAAAGTTTATAGAAGTATATAAAGGGTCTGGACCATTTAAATTTCTGAAGGAATGTTGTTCCATAAGGCAACTCAGCCACAAAGAAGGTTCATCTCTAAAATAGTCCAAGATAACATTGCTTTGCAATTGGGACCTAGAATTCACCAACTCTGGCAAATCTTAATGGTCAGGCAGAGTGAGACAATAGGAAATAGGTAGTACTGTATGGACCATGGTCCTAATCCATGAAAGGCTTTATAGGTGATGACCCAAAGCTTATATTATACGCAGAAGCCCACTAGTTACAAGTCTGAAAAGTAGAGATGTTATACAGGTAAAGACACCCATAACGACTAACATCCCCATATTTTGAACCAGCTATAGTTCTAAATGGTCTTCAAAGGTAGCCTCATATAGAATAAATTTCAAGAAACCAAATGGGAGGTAATCAAAGCATGAGTAATGATCAGAAAGGCCTCTTAATCCAGAAAGATCACAACTGGTGGATAAGATAGATTTATGCAAAAGCCCTCCTAATCACACATTATCTAGTCATTGAAAGCTGGTTAAGATACCAGGTTGCTTTTGAGTGGAACTTACAATGTTCCAATTGTATCCAAGTTGGTCCTTTGATATATTCCATTTACAATTCTGTATCCACATCCCTCTGTCAAAGAAAGCCATAGCCAGTGTCAGCAATTCTTCTGGTGTAAAACCCAATTTCTGAACTCTGTCTCCAATTTGCTGTTTCCAGATGATTGGAATTTGTCCAGCAAGATAAGAGATGTCAAATGTTAGGGCTGAAAATGAATCTTTAGACAGTATTTGAAAATACTTAGTCATGTCCTTTTCTCAACCCTCAGCATCCCTGCCTTCAACTGTAGGGCTGCATTAGGAACACATCTTGCTATCTGGAGCAACTTTTGTTAAAAGTTAATTTGTACTTTTTCAAATTTAAAGTAACATATCTGAACTACATTGAGTCCCATACAGAACGTTGACCTCAAATAATTGCACCATAGCTAGGATAATTGTGGTAATTTTCTTCAAGAGGAAAAAAAAGAAAGTATTGCTGAGCTTCTTTGGATACTATCTGTAATCATAAGCTTTTTGCTTCTGAATCTCACATAACAAAAAACCAAACCAAAACAATACCTGATCAATGAGTTTTCCATCATATCTCCACAAGTTTTTTTATTACTCCCTACAAAATATACATTTTTCTCATAATTGATTTGCAATTATTATAGAAAATAGATAGTGGCCCCATGGTCCTTTTCAATCTGTCAGATGTCTATGATACAAGTACCATGTCATTTGTTTAAAACAGTACAGATATATATTTGCCAACTTGTCTTTGTATATTTTTATTAACCTAGATCATGATTTATAGCAAAATTGTAAAAAATGCAAACTTTTTTAAAAAGACAACTGGACTTTTATTATTAAATGTAACCAGGAAATGTCCATCAACATATGGAATGGTCACATTGCTACATCTGTTAAGATCTTCTTTTGCAGCGGATGATGGAAGGTTAAATCTTTTTGTGGCTTTGACAAAGGACCAATCTGGATAGCTACAATTATTGAGAGCTTTTTTGATATGCAAATTTTATTTGATGGAATTTCCTTGCTTGAAGATAAAATGTCAGCACAATATTGTGAAGTCCTGATCACTCCCAGTTTATGTTCCAACGGGTGGTAGCAGTCTAAGGATAAAAACTGATCCATGTGTACGCTTCCTATAAATTTCAGTGTAAAGGCTTCTGTCTTCTTTGATGTGTATGACACAGTCCAGAAAAGCCAAAACAAATATCTTTAACATCTTCACATATAAATTGGATGTTACTGTCAATGGCATTGATATGTTGTGTGAATGTTTCCAATTCATGTGTTTTGATTTTGATTTGGGTATTTTCCACAAATCTAAACTAGTAGTTGGGAAGGATTCCTATAAAGGAGTTGAATGCTTTGAATTCAAATGTTTCCATGTAAAGATTAGCCACAATAGTGGACAGAGGTGACCCCATTTTCTCAATTTGGAGGGAAATGATGTTCCTCTTTAAATACCTCACCATTACACTGACATCATAATTAATTAATAGTGGAGCCAGAATACATCTTTGCTTAATTCCCATGCTGGTTGACATTACATTTAAGAGATGGCCTGCTGTAATTACAGCTGCTGCAGTACCTCCACAGTCATTTGCCCTTTGATTGACCACCCCTTCCTGCCAGGTCCCTGTAGCCACTCAACCACCCTAGGAAGACCAGGCCAGCTATATTGCAAGTGGATCAGCTGGAGCTTGCAAGCCTCCAGCCAGCAAGGGGAGATCAAGCCAGTTAGAGGTTGCAAGCCTCCAGTGAGCAAAAGAAGATCACGCTGGCTGGAATTTGCAAGCCTCCATCTGCTATCCCTAGTGGGTGTCAGCCTGCTCCAGGACCCAGCAGCACCCAACTTACTTTTCCTTTTTTTGCAGCTTCTGAGAGAGGCACCAGGCTGATAAAGAATCAGCTTTCTTACAGACCCAGCCTGGTGACAAAACAGGTGTTATTCTTGCAAAACTGTGGGGGCTCAATTTTTCTCTTGCCACCTTAAAAAATACCTCTACAGTAACACAAAAATAGCACCTGCTGCAGAATAGACCTACCTAATAGCTCACCTATTTGAGGATGACATCTTGAAGTTACATAGAATTTTTAAAGTATGCCACTCTTCTATGAGAAAGTATTATATTTAGATTTTTATAAAAAAATACTTTTCAACAGAATAAAATACAACATATAATAAAAAACAAAATAAGACAATAATAAAAAACAATATAACAAATAACAATGACAAAATCTAAAATATAAACACACACAAACCAAAAAGTAAAAACAAAATACACAAAAAACCCTTCCCATTTACTCCCAACCTAACTCCATCTGAATATCCATAAATCAATACAAAAGGGAAGATAAATCTTTCAATCTAATCAAATGAATATAATAAAAATGATATATTATAATAAACATTTCCTTTCTACCACTATATAACTATATTTTAATTACCTTAGTTTTTAGTCTACACAAGATTTTAGCTAAACATATAAACTTATCCCAAAATCAAGTTCATCCACAAAGATTCCTTGATTTTAATTCACCAGCAGAAAGTTCCAGAATGACTACTGAACAGTTAGAAATTTCTTTAAATTGTCTTCCCTCAGAAGAATTATCAATATAAAAATCTTTCAGCCTTTTTTGCCTCACTCCTATAGAAAGCTTCATATGGGATAAGGCACAATAGAATCTTCAGCGGGAGAGTCTAAGATGTAGTGAACATCCATACATAATCCACAACACATTAAGAAGAGTATCAAAATAATCCTTAAACACTGAATTAATAAATTTAAAATTTCATAATCCAAATAAACATACCACCCAAATCCCAGGTCATCCTCTGAAATCTTACTGAAATTTTTTTCAACAAAACTAGTTCTTTACCACCATTACAACATTCTCTTGAAAACATTTTTTTAATGTTAGTTCTACTTTGAATCTTCTTACAGATTGAACTACAATATCTCTAAGCAAGTAACCTTCTTCCACTAGAGGAAAATTCACTCTATCAATTCTGCCTAAATCACTAATTATTCCATCTTTATTGTTACTTGTTTGCTCCAGGGACCTACCCAGTCTGAGAAAAATCTCTTTCTCCCATAAACCCAGTAATATCTGACTGGCTGCAAACTTTTTCTCTGGCAATTTTATTTCTTCAACTCTTAAACCAAAGGTTCCCATTTTTTTTTTCTTTATTTGCATGGATTTAAATTCAAACTGATAGTTTTGAACTTCTAACTTTTGTTCCATTTTTCCAATATACCCTACTGTTTTCCTCTAAAAATAGTTCTATTTTTGTATATTTTTCTCAAACATCTCCTGCAAATTTCTGTCCCAAACTTCCATTCTCACCTCTATATTTTCATTAAGTTTCTGAATTTCATCCAAAATCTTTTTTTTTTAGCTGTCTCTTCTCCTCTAATACACTGAGAGGAAAGAAAAGAAAAGAAAAAGATACACAACACTCTCGGCCATTTCATCCAGATAGTAAAGAGTTAATTCAGCAGATCCACTTTTTCTCATGTGCCACTGTTACCAGACAACAATCAATCCTCAATTAATAAAGCAATATTAGGTAAACACACCTGTGATAATCCAAATAAAAAAGCAAAAAATGGACTTCTTGCTAAGATGATGCAGTTCAAAATACCACAATGCACATTAACATTTTCACTTTAGAACTCTGTTTCTTCAAGAATTTAACACATTAGAGACCAGTCCGGCATTCTAAGCAATTTTCACTTTAATTCCCTCCTGCACACACTTATAAGGTGTTAAGGTGATTGTTCCCATTTCTTTGCTATTGCAATAAATCTTCCAAAAGCAGATAAGCCTTTCAATAAAATCCAGAAATATTGTGATTCAGCAAAGGGAAACAGAATGTAATCCAAGCAGAATTGAGCCCTTCGCAGATCAAAGAAGGAAAAAAATAGTTAAAAAAAGCTAAGACCAGGTCAACATCACTAGATAAAAAGGCAAGAGTTGGACATGATCTCCTTCCAGCTCCTCAATCAACAGACCCTCAGTTTAGGAGGACTTCTGTTTCTCCTTAACTAGGCAGCTTCAGATCAATCCAAAAGTATGTAGGATGATTCTCAAGCCCCCTTCTTTGCATTTGGAGGGCTTCATCAGCTTCAGGCACCAGCCTAGCTCAATCTACCAGTTATCTTTCAGCTCAAGCTATATGCCTGAGTTGGTCATGACAACAGTTTCACATTTAGATTAATGTGATTGCATTTTCATTATTCTATGTCTCTGTTATTTGGAATGTTACATGTCTATCCTAAAACTATGTATTATATGTATACAATTATGTTCCTTCTCAGTTATCAGGATTGCTGCAATTTTCTGAATGTCATTGCCATATGTCATCAGCATTCATTGATTAATGCTCATGAATCCATAATGCTCATGCTCACTGCCACAGTTACACACACACATACAAATACTCTACTATCATGGCCTCTCCAACACCAGGTTTCTAGTCTCAAAACATATTCAATAGTTTCAGCTGCATATGCCTATAAGTTAGTTTCACACAGCGTGCCAAGCCATGCATTATTTTAATCATTTGTAGCATGAACTACTATTATTTGAATTGATACATCAAAAGGTTTCAGTTCACCTTTTGAAGTGAAAAAACACATAGCCAAAATCAAAGAGGCCAAATATGGCTTAGTGCAAAGATTGAACAATATCATAGAAAACCTTAATGTGAGTTACTTCTTTAAAAAGGACAGGGAGTAAATGGACAAGACACATTTTTTTCTCCCACGGTTGAACAGAACCTCCTTCAGTCTCTAAGTAGTAGTGCAGCTTTGTTACTTTCTCTGTGGGTCCCTATACATAAGCAATCACACAGATTAACACACCCAACAAGCAATACTTCATTTGCTCTGTTATTTGTAGATTAAATATAAGATATTTTGAATTGTTTTTTACAAAAATATTCCCACTACATACATATATACCTATCAGGCTATCTCCTTCTGGAATAAGCAATAATGCAGTAAGTGGAGGGAATAAAAAGTTATAAGTTAAAGGCATCAGAAATAAAAAGAGGTATTGGCAAGTCTAATGTATACCACACTATTCACTATACTTCTCCAGAATTTTTTATCCTTGAAAACCATAACTGCTTCAATTATGTCCGTTTGTTGATTCATACAATTCATTTTGCTCTTTAAACACTGTTTTCAGAGATCTCATCAACTCCAATCAATCAGGACATTCTCAGTCTTCTCATCAATCTATTCAGTCTTCCGTTGTATAACTGCTTTGCAGTTTAATCCTCATTCATTTATTCTGTATGATCAAGCTACCTCTTGAACCTGATCTTCTTGTTTTTATGACACAATTTTTAAGTAACATATTCTCACTGCTCAATTTACTTGGATGTTTCTTCCAGCACTTTAACTTTCACTTCTATATTACAAAGCAGAGGCGGGTT
>JANHZU010010096.1:102323-119241 GCA_032468055.1 Acrochordus granulatus | reverse complement strand
TCATTCACCTCAATATTTTTTTTTTACAAAAGCATAGCATAAAATATTCTACAAAGTCTAAAATAAATGCAGTGCAAGTGCATTACCCTATCAGGTAATGGAAGTTAGAGAATGGAAGGTAGGAGATGACCATCATAAATCTCAGTTCTACTCTCTCACACATGCACTCACACTCTTTTAACCTCTAATTAACTTGTGAAGAAATCCCAGAAATATTTAAAATAATATTTATTGGATTTTCATTTATAGGGTTATATAATTGCTGCTGCTTTAGTCTTATAGTCTTTGTTTAGTGACGGTCTTGGACAATGACCAATCACAATTACAATAGTGATCAAAAAATAACTTTGTGATCAGTCTCATATTTATGACTTTCATAGGTCTGTAAAGCAAAGAAAAACTGAAGTAAGATTCTAAGTACAATACTAGTTTCACTTAGCAATTACTTTACTGAGTTGCCAGTTCCAGTTGCGGTTGGTAAATGAGGACTACCTGTATTCTCAAGGCTGGATATAACTAATTGTAATATATACATTAAAAATAAATAATAACTTCAGGGGAACATGTTTCAGTTGAATTTAGAATGGGATGAAAGTATTATTTTACTTTTTTTAGAAATAACGTTTTTTCTGGCACATTCTATTGCAAACGTTCTATTCTTCTACTGTAAGTGATGGTCAAAATTTTGGCAGATGGAACCCAATAGCCTTTGTTCCTTCAGTTAGGTTGGCTGCTTAAAATGATAGATAGCCCATGGCAATGGAACAAACTAAAATGTATTTGCTTTTCTTTCCCTTCTATAAATTTAAAATAATGTGGCAAACCTGTGGCAATACTTTACATCTTCACAGAATTGCCTTCAAGAGCTGTAGGACCACCACCAACACGACCGTCATCATTAACTGTTTAGCCTTAGACAAATGAAGAACCCAGGATAAATTATTGCAGATAGAAATTTACAGAAGAAGATACTTTTGAAAGCTCTAGGTTATTTTATCTTAATAAATATTAATTTATATAAAAAGAACAAAACAATGCAACATTTCAAGATTAGCCCCACTGAGAAGATTTAGAACATCAACAAATGTTCATTAATAATTGAACTGCCTCTCCAACTTTCCAAATGACTTCCAAGCTATCTACTTAGCATATTCAATGCTCCTCAAAGAATGAACAAAGAAAGTAATTATGATTAGGGCACACCTTTCCAGAAACAGCCTTGGTGAACATATCAACAAGAGAGTAAAAAACAAATCTAGCCATGGATGTCATTTGGGATTTCAAAATAGGCTATACTATATATCATTTCCTAAGTTGATGTAATTACTCAACATAAATTTCTCCATCTTCTTTGCGTTGAGCTTCTATATACTCACAGGAACCTTGTCAGGCTTATAACAATCTCCAGCTGCCGCAGAACTTACACTACCTCACTTGCATGGCTGAAACAGAAGTGCAGAACACTTCAGTCACTGATAAAGTCTGAATCAAGAATGAATTGCAAAGCTAAAAAATTATATGAGATTTAACAATATTGCTTATCCAAAATTCTTCTGCTTCATTTGTAATTATAGCTAGAAAGGGGTAGAAAGAAGTGGCAGAGGAAATTCCAAGAGTGAAAGGTAGGACTTTCTTTTCACTTTCTGAATCTGTCCATGAAGCCTTATGCTGCCCTTCCTTCATATTAACAGAGTGAAATTATTCCATTTTACCCTATGGAAACGGTAAAAAGATGTCAGAAAAAAAATTCCAAGGATGTGATAGAAAGCCTATCGTTATCATTTCATTAGTAAAGGGGCCATTTCCTGCTGAGGACATTATAGATCATTCCTTCTCTCTCTCTGACTCCAGTTTAAACAGATAGTTCACCTCCACTTTTTTTCTACAATTTTTCAGGATCAACTGTTGTATAGCATCTATAGCAGAGGTCCACAGTTCTCTGCCCATAGGCAGAACTCTAAAGAAAGAGGTTCCTCTTCTCTTCAAATGTCTCTTGAAACTTGTCTCTAAATTCAAAGCATCACCCGGTTCTCCATCTTCTTTCCCACCTTCAGTTGTGCAATATCAGATGCTAGAGTAACCCAACAGTTCTCCAATGTATTTCATAGGTTCTTAGATGCTTTTTTTCTGTTTCAGAAATAATTTTCCCCAGGGTTGCCTCTTGTTGGTTTGTTTCTTTTCTGTTTCTCTTCCTTCTACTTTATTCCTCTTGTCTGATTTCGTACAGCCTCTGCTTCTCTTGCTCTGTTTTGAGATAAATCATATATCATGTTGCCAGAAAGGCAAATTCCATTTCTGGGTAAACTAACAGGAGCACAGAGTCCAGCTCACAGGAAGAAAACAAGAACCCCAGAAACTGTATTCATTTTCAGAAATAAATACTAGCTCCCAATGTCTATAAATAAGCTATCTAAATTATGTCTAGATATGTTATTATACAGTTAGGCATAAATTTGTTGGAACAGAAATTTGCCCTGCCAAGTGAACAGTAATATAGATTTGATTTATATTGTATTTATTTGTATCCTGGCTTTATTATTTTTACAAATAACTCAAGATGCCAAACATGTCTAATACTCCTTCCTCCTCCACTTTTTTCCCCACAACAAAAACCCTGTGTGGTGAATTGGGTTAAGAGACAGTGACTGGCCCAGCTGGCTTTCATGCCTAAGGCAGGACTAGAACTCATAATTGGCTCCTGCTTTCTAGCTTGGTGCCTTAATCACTAGACCAAACTGGTTCTCTATAGGTATAATATCATATTATATCAATCCACAACTTCATTTTTCCTGATTTGAGCCAGGTCCAAAACAATGATAATGTTGCTTATATTTATCTCACTTGCTTTTATTCAAGGGGATCCAGTTAATTTCCAGAATCCTCAGCATAGCCAAGCCACCCTCTCACCCACCCATGTACTTGTTATCCTCATAAAGGAATATAAAGTTATATTTGACCAAAATAATGAGTGTGTTGAACAAGCGATCCAACAAAAGTCAGTCTTGGATGAAGATATGAGTCTGCATCTCTGCTCCTAATCCATTAATGTAAAGTATATCCCACAGGGTATCTCAATGATGGCTAAAGCTGAGATAATTTTACTTTCTTGTGGCTACCTTCAGTGCCATTAGATATTTCTCTAGACAGTGGCCCTCTTGTCAAAAGATATTCAACGTTTTACTTCGTTTTTCACTTTGCTGGTCTATGACCAAATAAAGATTGATCTGAGAAGGTGTTCCACAATCAGCTAAAGCAGGAGCTGTTTGAAGACTTCCTTTGTAGATTTCCACTGTTCAGTGGTAGGCAAACAGGCAACTAAAAGCACCAACTCCTTGTAATGGTATTCCTCATTACAAAATAAGTTTGGAGAGGTTAGGCCACCCTTCTCATTTTGTTTCTATTGTATTTGTGATCCAAAATAATAACTTCTGTGCTACATGCATCTAAGGTGATTATTCTGATTTCCTTTCTCTTTCAAAGCCTTGACAATATTCCTGGCACCAAGTCAGAATATAAATTGGGAGCTCAAAAAGCTTTACCTACTACTTTTGTTTAACTTTATAACTGTCTGACAGCAAGCTTCTTCTCTAAGAGAAAGCAATTTCCTCTCTGTAGTTCAAGAACAATGGACACCAGCTGGGAAAGCTCTGACAACTGATGATCCAGCATGAAAGTGGCTTCAAAGTCAATAATGGAACAATGGAAAAATAAACATTTTAAATGCCATGCTACAAATTGAGAGAACTTCTCCTCCATAAACTCCAGTGTTTCCTTTGATAGGTGCTCTTTTAAAAGTAAGCAGTCAGCAAAATGAAGCATAGGTCCACAGTGCTATGGTGATCTTGGTGCACACCAATTAATCATCCAAGCAGCTGGCACACAATAATGCTCTGCTATTTCACTGCAGGGATCATTTTAGTAGTGGTCAATTGGTTGACCTTTTATAATAATATATCGCTTTATTCCCTATATTTTTATGCAGAACTATGATTCCTTCTCTTAATTTCTCCTTTTTTCTTCCATATGTGTATGGAATTTGCAGAATCCAAATTAATACATTTTAATTTAGCAGAGGAAGCCCGTGGCATATGGATAAATGAAGATGAAAGTATATGTGAAACTGGTAATAGTATTTAGAAGTAAATATATTTTAGAAAGTCATTGCTTAGAAGGAAAGGCATCATTTACAGCTGCCCAGAGACACTTGCTGAATGGGCAACCTGAGAAACTTTTTAAGTAAATAAATGCATTTTAGAAAGGCAGGGATTAAAAATGGATTCTCTAAAATCATGCCAAGCCATTTATTTTATCTAATATAATTCATCATAAGTATCTGCCTTTACCAATGCTACACATTAATTCAATCAGCTAGTAAACTATTCTTGAATGGTTATATATACAACACACAAACAGATATATACACATATATATTGCATTTTTTAAAGAAATATATATGCCATACTCTTAGCATGAAATATGTAGTACATACATATTTTTATATATACAAATTCCTATTAGCCTCAAACAGCATAGATAATGACAAGAGAATGTAGGGCTTAGCCTAAAACACCTGGCCAGCACCAGATGTTAGGCTTTCAAATATGGCTGTAGTGAGTAGCAGTGGAGAAGAAATCTATCACAAAGAAGAAAGCCAAGAAGCAGGTCTGGAGCTATTTATTTTTTTAAATAAAAAAATAGCCAAACTCAGTCTCCTGGCCCTTATGCAGACCCCTAATCCAACTGTGACAGCCCTTTAGATTCAGAATGTTTTATTTATTTTCCACTATGCAGAGAAGTTTTCCAATGAGAGAATTATTGAAGGTATATTTCCATACCCAAATCTGAGAATATCTAGCAGATTTAACATTGCTATGAAATCCAAGTCCCTTCTCTGTCATTCTTTAAGAGACTGGTTAAACATTCAATTTATTTTGTTAAACTAAATTGAGCAGACACTTATAGATGCTATTAGTATAATTCCCCAGATGCAATACTGATACCAAACCAGAATATGAATTCTTTTTCTGACAGCATATGTGACATTAGGATCAAAGCAGGGAAATATTGAGAAGAGAATGAGGTAAACCTGGAGTTAATTTGAAAAAAGAATGAAGTTAGGCTGGTGTGAAAACTGAAGAAATAGATAGCACAAGCCAGAAAAACCATAAATTCTTGGATTTGGGAGTATTTACACCTTTCCACAGGATGGTTCAGTACAAAGAGAATATTTCATGTCAATGAATAAATAGCAACTCTGACTCACTTCATGACCTGAACAAAAAAAACAAACAAGAAAGAATATTTGAATGGTTCTGCAGCTGTTGTTTACTTCAGCAACCAGAGTAGAGATAAAAACATCTCATGGACTACACTGTTTATCCTTTAGGCTCCTAAAATGATTGATTTTGAAGATTACCTTTATAGGTTATGGACTAGACTGTGATTCATCACTGGATACAGATTAAATTTATATACTAAATTATAAGTATAGCTGCAGACATTCCTTTTCATTTAATTATTCTTGGAAGTTTTTGAACCAAGACAATCAAAATCAAAATTTGCCTTTGTTCAAGAAAATGACTCCAAAAATTGTTTTATCTAACTAGGCATTAGACTAAAAAAGATATTTAAAAACATCTTTAAAAACTTGAAAAGAAAAAGATAATATATTTAAAAAATCCACATCCAAAAAACTGCATGTTTGAGTTCTTGCATAATATTTTACAGTATTAAACACAAAATGTGCAGAATATTTTTTAAAAAAGCACAATGAGAATAATGTATAAAATGTATTAATGATTAGGGCTGTTTAATGTTTTGGATTTGATCCTCAAAAGATATTTTGGACTGTGCAGGAATAAAAACTTAGCATCTCTCTCCAATTCTTTCAAGCAATGGCATAATCCTTGAAAAAGACATGCTGCTTTAAGTATTGTGGGTACTGAATTTGCACCCCACTCACTCCAAATCACTTTTGTTTTTATCCAAGCCAAAGAGCCACACAGATTTGTTTAGTAATGGGAGGATTGTTTACAAATGCATTAACAAAATTATATACTTAATGGATTAAAATGCTATCACAATGAGAATTAAAAAAAAATCTGCAGAATATCACCGAAATAGGTAGATGGATCAAAGTCCTAATAGGAAACATTTAAAACTATTGGAATTTATCTATCCACTCTGTTCTCCAAAAAGCTGCTACCAAGAACTATTGCAGCTTTCAGCTTCTTGCAGACTTTTATAGGACCATCCTAAATCTCTTGAAAAAAATATCCCTTGAAATGCACTTATATATCCAAGACGCTATTACTTTTTAGAATTGTCCTTTCTAGCTAGGACAGCAGGTAGAAAACCATCATTCCTGAGCAACCTGAAGCAGCTGAGTTTGGGAAGTTTCATTGGAGTTTTGCTGAAATTATAAACTGACTTCTCTAATAAATAGACATAAGGTAACATTCAACCATCCCACTCAGGGTTTAATCTCAATGAATTTACTGAAAGATGCAGGGGAAAAGGTGTTCCGAAAGGAAAAGAAAATGAATGCATGCTTTCAAGTGTATATTTAACCCAGTTTCAGATGACAACAGCTACTGTAAGTTTTCAGTTGTAATAAGGATTCAAGTATATATTTATTTTAAAATATTCTACTTATATTCTATACTAATATCGATACAGTATAAATATCTTCCTTTCAGAACAGAGAGATATCAGTATACACAGAGATTAGGCCAAACCAATCAACTCTCAATTGATCCCTTGGTTTGCATTTGCTCTTAATAATCAGCTAAATTATATCTGGATTAAGGAAAAGCAAATAAAAAGATGAACATTTATCCGGTGCTAGAAATAATTTTGTAGGAAGATTAAAAACAAACTGTTTATTCATCAGCATTTATTGCTAACCACAGTGATGCCAAAATGACAAAATGTGTGGTGAATTCATAATGCAAGCTCTGCCCTTTTGTGCTTGTGTTGCAGTGTCGTGGGATGCATTTCAATACTGTGTATCCTCCATCTTCCATCTGTGATGGCACCTGCATAAATCGAATTCTAATATGTGTCACTTTTTACATTCAGTTCTTCTTTACAGAATTCAGAGGATGCTTGGGGCTTAAAATTCTGCTATTAAGCTGGTGCTATTCTCCAGGGAATTGTTTTAGATTTATGGTTGTCAGGTGTCCCTATCAGTCATATGTGTGAAGTGAAATCCTGGTGGAAAAATTATTTACAATTTCCTATCAACCATTGCCATGTTTCAAAAGCAATTCAAAATAAGATCAAGAAACATCTTAGCATTTCAGTTTTTCTAAATTATATATTTATATTATATTGGGATTTAAAGCACATGACATATACAATACAAAAATCTCCATAGCTACAAATATTGTATTTCCAAATATAATAGAGCACAAAATGCTATTAAATTACATCTATTTGCAAAACCTCTTTGTTTATGCGTTTCATAGTTTTACAGTTCAGTAGTATAGACACAATAGTCCTGAAGATATGTTGATATCAATTGCCTTGTTTAGGAAGACAGTCTTTCTCATCACAATATATTAAGCAATATAAATTTCAGATTATCCTATGAGTAAGTAACTACTTCAGAGAAACCCTTAATTTTGAAGCAAAGTGGGATATTTCAGAGATTTCAGGTCACCAAAGGTAGCTTTTCCAAACAATATGTGTTCAGTGCGAATGATCAAGCTTAGACAATGCAGTTCTAGTTAACAGATTTAATGATGTTATAAGATTACAAGAATTTCTCCAACTGCCCACTGAACACCTGCACTCCCAAGATAAGACCAACAGTCCACACAAGGGTTTGGACGTTTGACACTTGTGCATGTGTAAGCAACTCAAGGCTGATTGCCCTCTTCATCTCTGGCTCTGCCATTCCTTCTCCCACTATATGTGCCTAAAAGCTTAATGTTTGAAACACCAGACTGACTTTCAGTATATTGCTGTTCTTGTTTTTGTAGTTTTACTCCACTCAATTGGCATATTGTATTCTGAGAAAAAAAAAGTTTCAAGGTGTACATACAGTAAATGTTGAGCAATAAATATTGAAAAGCTATAGCAATAAATGTTGTAAAACAAGAACAATAAGTGGATTTGTATACTTTGTTAGAGTGTTAGCTAAAAATAGGAGAATGAATGAGAAATTTTAAGACATGCAAATGCAGATAGATAGTATGTGGTTTACTGCAAGGAATGACAATTTGCCCAAAGAAGCAAAATGGCTGTGTTAAACAATGTGCTTCTGCATATCTTATTTTATGGAGAAATGGGTAGCAGAAACAGAAATGTTAAATGCTGTTGGAATGGGTTAGTTTAAAAATGCACGTGGAAAAACAAGAAGAAACAAGGTCATCAATGAATGGATAAGAAATGGATGTGGTTTTAATGAAATGGTGAGTAACCAGTACAAAAGAAGTACACTTAGGTTGTTTAGGGAGAATAAATGAAATGACAATTGCAAAAGAAAGGGAAAGAACAAGAAAGGAATGTTTGAGTAGATTTGATGTGGTCCATAGAAAGACAGAAGTAAGCTGTTAAAAGAACAAAAAAGCATTGTATGAAACTATGGACATGGAGAAAGCAAGGGCGCTTCGCTAGGATAGAAAAGCGACAAGAGTCTAAGCAGTGAATAGGGTAAAGTAGGCTAAGATAGATTTCCTTTTTTCCCCCTTCTCTCCCTCCCTTCATTTTTTTCTGTTTAATGTTGCTTTAATGAAGTTTTCTAGTGCTATTGACCTCAGAAGGGAATAGCATGAGGAATATATTTGACTGTAAATAAAAGATCTGTGAACTTCCCGAAGCCATTGATAAAAGCAAAAAAAAAAAAAATTGGGGGGGAGTGATAATGAAAGATGTGAAGTTTTATGACTGAAAATTACAGTTCCCAGTTGGAATAACTTTATTGTGAAGGTTCTTTTAATAATATTTTTATTACTTATTGTAAAACTTACATAATAATTGCATTGTTTGATACGATAGCATATGTACAGCGTTGAATAAAGATATTAACACTCTAATGTTTAGATAACTGAGACGATTGAGAATAAAAAAAGAAATATATCAATATTAATAATGATTTAAAATGTTAATGAGTGTAAGATTATTTGGCTTTTTCATTCAGAACTGAATAATAAACCATGGCAGATTTGTACTACACTATTTATTGTATTTAAAGGTCTCAGTCTTAAGATGAGTACTTAGTCTTAACATCTCCTCTATTCTTACTTAAGGTTGTTTATGTATGTTGAAAAAGGGGAGTTTCTTAATCACAATGGATGGATATCAAATTTCAACATTTTCAGCACTTTTTGCAAGTTGAGGCTTTGAGCTACATCCATAGAGATATGATTGTAGAGTTTTAGGTTGTTGTTGTTTTTTCCATTGTGAGACCTCTTACTCAAATCCTTTGCCAAATCCTTTTTATCAACTCTCCTCTCTTGGCTTAACTCTTATTTATCTCATCATTTTTATCTGTCTTGACTTAAATATTATTTAATCAATGATGCCACTACAACATCATTGCTTTAGTAGTATGTAATTTGTTCTCAAATATTTGTATTCCTGTGTTTCTAAATTGGAGTACATTAACAGTTTGATTCCTTGCTTTTTCTTGTTTGTGTATTATATTCAGCATGCACTTCCACAGATCAAAATGAAGATTGTTTTGTCCGGAAAAATCTAGAATGAAATGGTCTTTCATCAGATACATCTGAAATATATTCAGTAACACAGTTTATTTCAAAGGTATGGTTGGTTGCACAGTCTGCCAGATATTTAGACTGCATATGACATTTTTGTCCCAAGGCTTGGGATAGGTGGATGTTGTTATTTAATAATATTAAAGGTATAGTCATAGGATGTGAGCAATTCCAAGAAAAGCAGACTTTTGCAATTGACTGATAGTGATTATGTCAGTGCTGATAGTGCTTCAAGTGGTGCTCCAGATGTTTTGGAATTGGACCAAGGAGCCTATTACTATTGGTGATATCTTTGCAGGTCTTTTGAATTTTATTATTTTCTCCAATTATTATGATTTGTCACACAGTCATCCAGAGGTTTAGGCTGGATTTGACATTTTTGTCCATCTATTGAGTCCTTCCCAAGGACCTGGGTTAGATAGATGATGGTCTAGATGTTCTTACAGGTATCATCGCAGGATATAAGTTGTCCCTAGTAATGCTGTCTTTTGCAATAGATGGTGAATTTGTCAATGCCAATGGTGTTCAAGTGGTGCTCCAGGTTTTGGGGATTGCACCCAGAAAGTCTTTGTATTTTGTGATTTTATCCAGTTCTTTCTCTTTTCTTTGGCCACTACCCAGACTTTTTTTGTCTTTCTTATCAACAATTGTTAAGTCTGGAATGTTATGTGTTGTTGTCTTTCTTATCAACAATTGTTAAGTCTTGAGTGTTATGTGGCAGTGTCTGTCTATTTGAATTCTGAAGTTCCAGACCAATTTAGCTTCTTCATTTTCTATTACTTTCTCTACTTTATGATCCCACCAGTTCTTGCTTGCAGGCAAATGGTATCTCTTGCAAGTCTTCGAGTGCACCATTGTTGCTACTTTATCATGCTGGTGTTTGTAGTCAACTGTAAGATCTTATTGCAGCAGCAAACTAAGTGGTCCACTGTTTCTTCAGATTCTTTGCAGATTCATTTTCAGATTAATTTGCTGCCTATTTTCCTTTCAGTTCTTGCCTTGTATGCATTTGTTATTAATGCTTGGTCTCGGAAGCCAGAATTAGACCTTCTGTTTCTTTCTTCATTTTTTCCTGCTCATAGCCATTACCAGGTCATGTTATTATCTACTTTGCCTTCTATTTTTTAGTGTACTGGCCATGTAATCTTTGCCTTGCCATGTCTCTTTTCTTCTCTTCTTCTGGTATTTCCAGTATGTCCATTTCATCTCTCCAGTACTCAGTGACTCTGGAACTTGCCTAAAATTCTCAGGTTGTATAATGGTGTTGGCTACTGGGTCTTGGTGTAGATGCATGAATTCTGGCTTTCTGGACAATGCATCTGGCATGAAATTCTTTGTATCTGGGATGTACTTGATGTAGAAATCGAACTGTGAGAAAAATTGGCTCCACCACACTTGCCTGGGAGAGAGTAGTTTAGTGTCTTGCAACATCTTTAGATTCTTATGATCTATGTGGACTTTTATGGGCCAGCAAATTCCTTCTAGGAAATGGCACCAATTTTGAAAGGCTGCCTTAACTGCTAAGAGTTCCTTGTTGAACACATTACTATTTCTTTCTTGCACTGTTAGAATTCTGGAAAGGAAGGCAAAAGAGAGTAAACTGGACCTACTGTTGCGAGCTTCTTGTAAAAGGATGGCTCCAATTGCCACGTCCGATGCATCCCTTTGGACTATAATTTTTCTGGATGGTCTGGATATTGTAGAAGCAGTTGGCATGCAAACAATTGTTTCAGCTCCATAAATGTTGCTTGTTGTGTATCTGCCCAGATAAACTTGACTCTTTTTTTCAAGAGCTACAGGAGAGGTTTCACTTTATGGGCTAAATGGAGAATAAACATCTTGTAAAAATTTGCAAAGCCTACGAAACTTTCCATCTGCTTGGTGTTCTTGGAAGCTTGCCATTCTAGTATCACTTGCACCTTGTGGGGGTCGATCTGATCACCCTCTGTGGAAATACGATATCCCAAGTAATCTGTTTGAGGTGAATGGTGCATTTTTCTAATTCAGCAAAAAGACGATTGTCTCTTAACCTGATTAAAGCCTCCCATATACGGTGGCCTAAGGTGTCAGTAGACATTAAAGACTATGTTGCCTCTTGCCACACCTGCAAATAGGCCAAGTCTCTCCATCAGAAACCTGCAGGCCTCTTATAACCCCTGCCTACCCCTCCTCACCCTTGGCATACTTATCTCTAGACTTTATCACTGACTTGCCTCCAGTTCAGGGCCATACATTGATATTGGTATAGTGGATGTGTTTACTAAGGTGGCTCACTTTATCCTTGCAAAGGTCAACACACTGCCAAGGAGACAGCTCAGCTGTCTTTGGACAATGTTTTTCACCATAGAGTTTAATTTCAGACCATGGGATACAGTTCACTTCCAGATTTTGGAAAGCTCTGTTTACATTTCTAAATGGGTAAGTCGGTTTGTCTTCTGCACATCACCCTGCCACTAATAGTGAAGCTGAAAAGACCAATCAGTTGTTACAACTGTACTTAAGATGCTACTACATCTATGCCCAAGAAAATTGGCCTTCCCTTCTCCCACTAGCAGAATTTTCATACAAGAATGCACTGCATAAATTGATCAATATAACACTCTTTCAAGCCTTGTATGGAGTTCACCCAAGAGTGTTACCAGATAACTACAGAAATGACAGTAGTGTTCTGGGGTCAGTGGATTTTTTTGCAAGAGCAAATAGTTGAACAAATCCTAAGTTCAGAGGGGCGATATGGTCTGGCTTTCTACTAAGTTTCTGGACTCTACCAGGCCATGCAAAAAACTAGATTATGTTTAGTGGATCCATCCAAGGTAATTCAACAAATCAACCACCCAGTAGCATATTGTTTGTAGTTGCCTCCATCTATGAAAGCGCACCCAGTGTTCCATCACTCTCTCTTGTTGAAGGAGCGCCCCCTAGTGACTTGCACTCTTCCCATCTGTCTCTCTCTCCAGTCATTTAGGAGGGAGAACAAGAATTTGAAGTGGAAGAAATCCTAGATTCCAGGAGACAGGGAAGAGACATCTAATATCTCATCCATTGGAAGGGCTACTCAGAATCTGATCACTCATGGGAAAATGCCAGGCATCTCAGTGCACCACTTTTGGTACAACATTTCCACTGACATTTTCCCCACAAGCCCTGGCCTGTGCAGCTACCAGTTCCAGCTGTCCCTCCTCCTGAGGCACCCATTGCTGAACAGGATAAACCACCTCCCAGTTTCCCCAATGCAGGACCGGCACTTACTGTAAGCAGCCTTCCACATCAGGCCTAGCTGGGCAGAGGGGGAGGCATGAACTGTCACTTAAGCCAACAGTTTTTTCACATCCAGAGCCATCTGTGGAGCCTCCAGTAACAAGACACCTACCACCCTCTCAGGTGTAAAAGGAAGGGAGAAAAACTTTGCACTCAGTGATCTTCAACCTCTCATCTTGATGGACTGAAAGGGAAGGAAGAGTGGGAGATTAACCCCATTCTTTCCTTGCAGCTCTCTACACCTGCTGAGTCAGTGGAGGCTCTCGACATGGGGGAAGGACATTCCTTTATTTCAGATGATTTCCATCCTCTTCCCATTTCTGTTGAGGCTTCTGATTCTGAGGAAACCATGGATGGTGAGGGGGCTACAGCTGACTCCTCCATGGAAGAGGGAGGAGCTTATGGATATGGAGGTGATATGTGGAACAACTGAAACATGTGTGAAGAGGGAGATCAGCCTTGAGTCACTGTGCATGATCAAGTGAAGGAGGGGCATCCTCTAGGGGGATTGTTAGATATAACCCAAAGTCAAGAGCTTTCGGGCCTTAGAAGGAGAAATTCTTTTATTCACACAGAGCCATGAAAGCATAGATTAGAATTGCTTTTGTTTCTATCAGTTTCTTTCATCCCAACAGAGGGAGAGCCAAAATAGGAGCAATTTCTTGTACTCAAAGTGGAACTTTAATTAACATTTATTTTTCATTCAAAATTACATCAGCCACTCTGTGTGAACTATGTGCAAGGCATGTGATATGGACCATTTTTGGATAAAGAAATTTAAGTCCTTTGACTGCTGTAGTCATGTTTGGAACAGTATCTGTTACAAAGAGAAGGATATTTCCCCTTTTTACACCATCCAGTCAGAGTAGTTTCATAGAATCATCAAAGAGCATAGCAATAGTGGAACTGTTTACTGTTTTAGAGTTTCACATGTTAGAATAAATATTTCATCAGACTTGTCACATTTCAGCATGCCAGTAATAACATTGGCTACATATCTTCTATTTACATCACATGCTCATCTATTGAAACCCATTTCTTATTGTTGTCAACAGCAGAACTTATCTTTCCTAACACATCTTCATAGCAGGCAGAAATGTAATTTTTCCTTAGAGTTGATTCATTTGGAATTAGATGACTGGTGTACTTCTCCAAAAAATGCCTTAGGTTACCACTACCTAATTTCCTTAAGAGAATATTTGAAGTAACCATCATCGTACAGAGAGCCTTACAAAATTCTAACTGGGTATTTGATGAACCAGCAGTTGAAGAAGAAGCTCTCACAAAAAGAAGACATTGCCTGTTCTCATTGAAGATAAATGTTGCTACAGTTCTTGTGTTTCACAGTGTCACAATGTTGTTGAATATTAAAACACTTTTGGGCTGATACCTTAACCTCACACAATTTACAAAACAAAATGTCACCATTGCTACTGAAAATCTGCTCCCCAAAGTCTTGAACAAGACGCCATAATTTCACACTTGCTGAACATTTACTTTTAGGTATGTTGAAATCAGATTGCAGCTCTCATTTGACCCCACCACCTCGAACACACACACACATGAGTTGGGGACCAAATGAGAAAAAGAAAAAACAGGCAAATTCACACTTTCTTTGCTAGCTCAAACTTGCTGCCTTTTCAGGATGGTTGCCAATAACCAAAATATGACCAAAATATGATGATTGTTATAAAATTAAGCAGAAATATGATGTAACATCTTTAAATATGACTTTTCAGGCAAAATAAAATACCCTAAAACATGTTTTAACTCACTTATAAATTTAAATAAAGGTTCCAGAAAAAATGTGACATCAAAGAAATCCTCAGCATCCATTAACTCCTTCCCTTTATTTTGCAGAATAGAGGAGGGATCCTACTTTCCATCTCTGTTACCTTCTGTTGTTTTCATTAAATAATGGAATAAAATGGAATAAGCAAAGACCACTCCCTTTGGAACTGGCCATTCCAATTACCCACAGTATTGTTTTCAGTGCTGAAACTTTCAAGGTTATTAATTTGTATTTTCTTCTGTGCTGTATTTTCCTTGTAATTCACCTCTCTCTCTCCCTTTTATGAAAATATCAATGGTCGTGTCTAGATGAGGAATCATGATTTCCAAAAAAGCTATTGTAGCTTGCAGACAAGGCACAGAATATGCAGTTACACTTTGCAGAAATTGGGTCAGCACTGTGTTGTATGGCATTCAGTAGGACTTTCAATGAAGGATGTTGCCTCCCTAAGTACAGCCAATTATAGTCAGCTTTGATTACAAGTGAGTTTGCTTAAGAGTAGCTCCTTATACCCATGTAAAAGCATTCTGCCTCATATCCAATCCCACACATCTTAATGATTTTTATAAATAACTCAAGGCAGCAAATATTCCTTCCACCTTCTTTTTCCCCCAGAACAACAATCATGTGAGATGGGTTGGGCTGAGAAAGAGTGAATGGTCCATCACCCAGTCAACTTTCAAACCTAAAGCAGACTATGACAACTCATAGTCTCCTGGTTTTTCTAGTCTGGTGCCTTAATATTGTACCAAACTGGCTCTAATTTTCCAGTATGCATAGTCTCTGCCTAAATCAGTACTTCTCAAACTGTCTTTAATGAAGGATCAGGTTTTATTATCTCCAATCTGCCATATATTGATACTTTTATTAAATATAATAAAACAAATTATTAAAAAAGGAAATTTGAAAAAAACATACAAAATATAGATTTATTATTATTAGATTCAACAGACACAAAGTTATATTTCAACAAATATAATCGGCAAACACAACATAGGAAAAAAAGAATAACAGAAACTGAACATTATTCATTTAAAAATAAGCAGTTATCAAGAGAATCAGTATTACACTTGAAACTTCAGTAGTAAGTAAACAAAATGTTACAAGTGAAGTAGTAATTCCTCATATTAAATGCCTGTATATATATTTTGAATAGACAGCACAGTATCAATATTTAAAGTTTTTAGTGTGACAAATTAGTTTGCTTCTTGTTTGTAAATTTATCAAATGTAGATTGGATCAATGACAGTGTTGCTGACGGGATAATGTATATCTAAACTGTTTTATGTTTGTTTTAATAACACTTATAGTAGAAAAACCAGTCTCACTAAGTTTCTTTGACAAGAAGTTGTTTTAAATCAAATTCTGAAATCTCAGTGTTCGTTTTTAACTTTTATCCAAAATGAGGCAAGTGATGCTTTATCAGTTCCAACAATTTATCCTGTAAATGTATAATTAAATTTAAATTATCTTTTGATGAGGGAAATTTGGGACAAAAATAAATAATATACATTTTACTTCTCTAATTTAGCTAATCATGTTAAACTATAAATTAAAAACAGGCTTGATTAAAATTTAAAATGATTGTAAAAATAAGGTATAAATAATAAATGCTTACATTTTCTCAGATGTTTAAGTATTTTGGGATTACAGCTGACAAATTAATCTTAAATAATCACACATTGTAATGTGGTCCTACTGTGCATGACTAGAATGCATGTAAGTCACCTTGCAAGTTTGACAACATCTGAACCAGTCTATTTCCTTTTCAATAAGAACTATTGATCCCATGCTTGGATTTCATGACAATGTCAAAATGCTATAAAATTTAATGAACACTCTCAAATTCTGGGTTTATCCCGTTGCAGATCAGTTACAAACAATTCATAGACTGGCACTAGTATGCAGACCACACTTTGAGTTTCACTGGTCTAAGTCATTAGGTTGCAGCTCTGGATCTCCACAAGCAGAGAAAGCATATACAGTGGTGCCTCATAAGACAAGTAACTTGCAGGGCGAGAAACTCACAGGACGAGCAAAAAATTTAATCAAAAAATATTCCGCTAGACAAGCCACGACTCACGAGATGAGGAAACTTCGTGCCAAACCTTGCGCATCATCAGTAAGCGCGCTCTGTATTTCCCCT
>JANHZU010010096.1:74883-85231 GCA_032468055.1 Acrochordus granulatus | reverse complement strand
TTTGGATTAAAGGTGAAACGTCTTCGACTTGAGAAAAATCCAGCCCAGATGCCTGTTTTTTAAACTTTGTTGCGATCAAAAATGTATATTTTTCCTGGTAGAATACAAAAAGAATGTCTAGTTGGAGTCTATAGCTGAATGTCACCTCCAAAGGCCCTAGAGTTCCAAGTGTTATTACCAATGTGTACTCTGCAATGTAGCAGAAAGTAAAATGTCCAGTATATGATTTTGAATATTAATATTAAATATACATATTTAATATTAATAAAATATAAATGAAATAAAATTATTCTCCTAGTCCTGTTGTCTGGTTCTATGAAACCATTTTTTGTATGGTCCACAGTACCACTTGGCTCTCAGTTCCCCACTTCTTCCCCTCCCCTTCCCCCCAAGTTGCCCAATACTGCTTATGCCATTTTCTATTTTAACATTACACAATTTCTCTTCAGTTTTTGCAACAATGGCATACATTTTCCTTATTCACTGCCTCTTTCATCATTTCACTTTTATTATATTTCTATTAGTATCATTTCATAGTTCTATAATTCCTTTAATTGTTATTATTTTATTATACAGATGAAAAAATTAAGTATGTATGCATCAATAAAGGATCAACAGTAAAAGAAAAAGTAGCATAGTAATAAGAAAGAGAAAGAGGTGAAAAAAGGCATGGGAATTATTTATATACAACATACATACAGAACAGTTCCAAAAATGCGTCTTCTTTGCTCCTTGGTTAAAAACATTAATTTAGGTATGACAAATAACACTGTTCTGAAATCCATTTATACAAATAAGCTTTGGATTTATTTTCCTTCTTCCTCTTATTTATTTTTATTTTTAGTTCAAGTGCTTTACAATTTACCAGTTCAAGTTCTTTACCTCTTCCATTCCAAAACCCTATTTTCCATATGCCTTGGTGATTAACATGTGCCCATAGATATTGGCTTTTCACCTGTCATGACTTTTGTTCATCAAGGAACAGAAGGAGTGAATGAATTGACTAATTATTAGCTTAGATGAACCTGAATCACAGGCAACTATCCTGCTATCAGTTGGGTCCATTTTGGCCAGTATGTCACAATCAAATCCAGTTTTAACCAAAAGGATTTTATGACAGCACCTCTTTAGTGTTAAATCTAAGATCAATTTTGATTATAAGATTTATGTTATTTGATATTTGGATGTGTTACTAATAAAAGAATAGTGGATTTGACATAAGGAAATGAGGCATGTTCTATTTGTGATGATGGCAGTTGCTCGTTATTGTTTCTATGTTTTCTTTGGTTCAGATTAAGAGAAAACTGAGCATTCAAAGTTGTGGTGGTGAGATTCTTGGAGATTTTTTTAGAGTTCCATTTTTGCTAATGTTATTAATGGAAATTAGATTTATTACTGAAATAAATAAGGATAAAAAAATAATACAGAGCCTCTTGATGAGGGTGAAAGAGGAGAGTGCAAAAACTGCATATCTGAGGTTGTTGATATTTCTCCCGGCAACCTTAATGCCAACTGGTGATTCATCCAGCCGAGCATTTCGCATGATGTACTCTGCATATAAGTTAAATAAGCAGGGTGGCAAAATACAGCCTTGCCGTACTCCTTTCCAATTTGGAACCATTCTGTCATTCCATGTCCAGTTCTAACTGTTGCTTCTTGACTAGCATATAAGTTTCTCAGGAGATAGATTAGGTGGTCTGGCACTCCCATCCCTTTTAGAATTTGCCACATTTGGTTGTGATTCACACAGTCAAAGACTTTAGCGTAGTCAATGAAGCAAAAGTAAATATTTTTCTGGAATTCCCTTGCTTTTTCCATGATCCAGCGAGTGTTGGCTATTTGATCTCTAGTTCCTCTTCCTCTTCAAAACCAGCTTTCTTCTCTAGTTCCTCTGCCTCTTCAAAACCAGAACCTGCCTCTTCAAAACTACATCTGGTAGTTCTCGGTTCATATACTGCTGAAGCCTAGCTTGTAGGTTTTTCAAGCAACTAAATGAATGTCCTTCTGAAGACTAACGTATATCCACAACAGTATGTATTGTTTCTGATGATACTGTGTTATTTATGATCTGGGATGTTCAAGCTCAAACTTCAGAAAAGTTTGAAAGCCTAAGAATAATTGTTTTCATCCTTGTTTGGCAGGTGAAAATTAGTATCCAGTTCATATTAAAATGTAGAATAAAACCTCTAATTTTAGACTATGTGTATAATGGTCAAAGGGAATAATCAAGTTGAAATTTCCTATTATCAGTAATTTCATGAAGATTGTATAAGCTCTCAAGGACTCCTAGAAAATATACTAAATGCCTTTTATAATTAGATACCAAAATGAATAAACATTAGCTTAATTTATTAACATTAGATGTAGCTATTAAGGCATCCAGCTAGAAACCAGGAGATCAGGAATTTTTGTCCCACCTTAGACACCAAGCCAGCTGGATGATCTTGGGCCAGTCATGTTCTCTCAGACAATGGTGAACCACTTCTAAAAATCTAGCCAAGAAAACTGCAGGGACTTGTCCACGCAATCTCTGAGAATCAAATAAATTGAAAGAAATTTAAAAAAACCACACATCCCTGCTCTAAATTCTTCTTATCCAAGATATAGAAAATAAAGGATGACCTAGTGATCTTCAAAAATCTGTTCCACTATGATTTTGGGAGCAATCATATTTGGTTACAACCCCAGATTTATAATCACATTTCCCCAATTATTTGACTGTACAAAGCAGCTTGTTCATTAAATATTTGGCAAATGCTTCAGAGAATTGTGATTGGCATGAACAGATATCTAACAGATGTTAAAAATACTAATGGATGGTTTTTGTGAGATAATGAAATATCTCTTCAGTTGTTGAAAGCATTATAATTTTAATAAAAAAATAACTCATCATAAGTGTAGTCATAGAGCTGTTGTTGAAGTTTTTATCTTGCAATTTGTACAAAATAGCATTGTTTATGGGGCAGAAAAAATGTATGTTCATTTGTTTTTGTGAACTTCTATTATATTGGAATTAAAGTACGAAGTCACTAATTTGTGTAAACTTCAGGAAAAACATATATAATGTAATATTTGATCAGTCATCCATAATTTGTCCAGGTCTAATAGGCTCAAATCCCAAATTAGACTTGGAGATCTGATCTGTTGACTTGATTGAGACATCATCAGCAAGCACCATATGTCCATTGTTTCTGACAAAGAGTTGCAACAGTTGTCTGTGGCATGAATTTGACATCCACGTAGTGAATTTTTAAATTGTGTAAGAACTGCAAAGATTACAAATCAAGAAGAATTTTGTCGTCTTGACTTACTTTTAGCGAAAAGTTAAAGATTTCAATAGTTTCATCTAAGCCAAGAACTGGCAAGCTAAGAACTGCAAAAAGTACACAATGATGAGTCAAGAACATGCATAAATATGCACAGAGACATACTGAGGAATACTCCATGTAAAGGAGCTGTTTTCCTAGGTCAAGAGAACTCCCTAGTTTTTATGGGGTGCTAGAAAGCTTTGCAGTATTGGAAACGGTCTGCATTAAATGTCCAGCTGATAAGCAGGCTGCTGGAAATTCAAGAACTCAGTGGAATTACAGGGTATAAAAAAATGTGATGGTAAAAGTCTACCAAGTTTGAGGGCCATTCAAAGTTTGAAATTTAGCTGGTCTTGACTTCAGCTATCTAAAGGAGCTTAGTGGAGTACAGGTAGTCCTTGACATATAACCACAATTGGAACTAGAATCTCAGTCATTGAGCAAAACAGTTGTTAAGTGAGATACCAATGTGACCACTTCACTCAATGATCGCAATCCCAGCTCTTGCATTTGTATTAAGTGATCACATGGATCATTAAGCAGAGTGTAGCTAGCCACAGGCCCATTGGTGCGCAGAAATCTGCCATGGGCCAGGAGGCTTCAGCTGGCTACAGAGCCTAGTAGCACACATAAATTGTTCCACTTACTTTTGCTTTGTTCTGCAGCTGTCAGGCACACAGCTGAAGGGAGGCATAGCCTTTCTACAGAGGCCATTTTGCAAGCAGGCACCATTCTTATTATTGTTTAAAAACCTTCTGCTATTTAATGCATTGCTGTGTTCTGTAACCAGCTGAGGCCTCCTGGGCATGATGGGTTAGGGAGCATGATCTTAAATTCTGTTTCTGCATTTTGCAGAAGGCATTCAGCACCCTTTCTTGCACACAATTTAAGCCTTGTTTCTGCAGCCCATGGAGGATGCCTACTCTCCTTGGCTGGCAGCTGTTTTAGCCAGCCCCAAGATGAGAAGGAAACCTCTCAGCAGGCACCAGCTTGCAATGTTCTCTGCTGGCTTCCCAACTGACTTTCTGGGGAAGCTGTTACAGAAGATTGCAAATGGTGATTACATGATTGCAGGGTGCTTGGCGTCCAATTATAAGCATGAACAGGTTGTGAAGTGCTCAAAATGTAGACATGTGACTGCAGGAAGAAGACAGCATGATATTGTACGGCTTCCAGAAGTGCTTTATTATAAAGCATTCTTTTGGAGGCCATCATAACTTAAAATGGTCATTAATGACCATTAAACAAATAACTCAAGGACTACCTGTACTCCCTCTTTAAAGTTTATGTTAATGTTTATTTTTTTCTCTTCTGTAACAACTACTGGGAATTTGAACTCATTTATAACAGCCTTCATACAGTAAATATTGTTCCGTTGCATACTCGTTCTCACAAAGGGGCTTTGCCCCATTCAGTGGAAAAGAAAGTGAAATGTGCTCACTCAGCCATGCCTTAAGCTTTTTCAGTTGTGCAGGGTAACTGTCAAATTAGTAGAACTGAAAGTCATTCAAGTATTGGCAATTAAACCTGGGGGATCTGAAAGAGAAGGCCACTGTGTGCCCTATTCAATAAACATTCCCACAAGCTATCTTCTAGGATATTTATTACTTTCCTTTCAGCTTGTCTATATTTCTGGCCAGTTATTTCCATTTTCCATGACCATTGAGTGTATTCAAGGTTCATGACAATTTTCTCCTCTTTAAGTTCTGTTCCTCACTTTTGTCCCAACTGTGAAGGCCTCCTCCAAGTCCGTTCTGTTCTTTCAACTTATTATTAGTATAGAAAAAGGAGATGCATTTTTGAATGGCAGTCACAGTTATAAAATCACCTAGAAAGAAAATTGTTGATGCTGCTCTCAGCCACCATCAAGAAAGTTCTCTTCTCCCTAATTCTCAGCTTCTCTTTCTTTCTTCCTATTCATCTCCAGAAATAAGTACAGGACTCTACCAACCATTCTGATTTTCTAGGAATATTCTTGGAGCCTATGGTGATCCTTGGGATTTTCTTGTAAATGCAAGAAACCAGGAAGTTGTAAGTTCTAGTCCCATCTTACCTATGCAAGGCTGGGTGACCTTGGGCCAGACACTCTCTCTCAGCTCAGCTCACCTCATAGAGTTGCTGTTGTAGGAATAATAAGAGGAACGTGTGTTAAATATGTTCACTCCTTTGAATTGTTTCTAAAAAATAATAAAGGCAGGATATAAATAAATACAATTTGTCTAATTTAAATAGGTGCAGCAAGGAATTTTGCAGGTATATTGCCAATCCCTGCCAATTACTTATATAAAGTTTCCTTAATAGAGCCAATTTATTTTTATGCACAGTCGTGCATTAAAGATCATACAAAACTAGAGTCTTTTAAAATGTTTCAGATGAGGTGCTTCCTCGAACAAAAGATAAAAATAATTGTCCTGTTACAATAATTTTCAGAAGCTCCCGTGCATTTCCTCTTCACTAAATCTTTTTTCTTGTAGTAGCTGAGGGACTCTATTTTGTTGCACTGTTATCCACATGTTCAGGCTATTGAGAGGCACTGTAGCATAAATTTTAAAAGAAAGAAAAAGTACCATGTATGGCAAGTCATCATGTTGATTTATGGTTACTCTTTATTTGTTTAAGCCTAGATTGGAAGGAATTGCAAAGCTCTTCACAGTTTTGTAAGTAAACTTAAAACAAAGAAGCAGGGTAGAGTTTGTAGTGTAAATAATTCTAAAAAGTATGAACTAGTAAAGCAAAGGTGAAGTACCTGAATAAATGAGTGTTCTAAAGGCTTTGATCAAATAACTTTTGAAGAAATAAAAATGTGATTCAGAGAACAATTGAGCCATTGGGTTTTTGGTTGGGAGGAGAAACCAATCACAGACCAGGTTTAAAGGTGTATCTGGATTTTTGCAATTGGATTAACATGAATTTGTCTCTGAAGGTCTCCTAAGAAATTACAGAACGCAGCTGTACACATATTTATGGGCCACCTTGGTGCAACCATGTGATACCTTACTTCCCATGCTGCACTGATTACCAGTGATATTTTGGGTGCAGTTCAAAGTGCTGGTTATCAGTCATAAAGCTTTCCATGGCTTGTTTATGGATCTATTTTTCCCAGGGTCATGCTTTAGATCCCAATATCTAAATGGTAACTTGGAGACATGCATTATCTGCCATTAAGGGCAGCAACTTAATGACACTGAATGTGTTGATCAGAAATGGCTGGTGGTTTGAGCTGCAGCACACATGACAGAGTGAGCTCCCATCATTTACCACCCAGCATTTTGAAAGCATGCAATATTGTGAGTATATAAATGGGTACCACTTCGGTGGGGAGACTGGCTGTGTTTGTGAGGAGAGTGGGAGCTGGCCCTGGACCTGCCCGGACACAAGACAAGGCCAGAATTAGAAGAGAAAAGGCCTGGTTGAATAACAAAGGATTCTAATCACTGCAAACCATTTAATGTTTGTAATAATTGTCATAGTCATTGTTAACATTGTGATTGCAAGCCACCAAGAGTCACTTTAAGAGACTGGTGGGATATAAATGTGTAAATTAATTAAATTAAATCACTCTAGCCCTCTAGACCATATTTCCCAAGATATACTTGACCCCCACCCTCTTATCTTGTGACAAAGTTTTGAAAGCTTGGTTTTTCTGACAGGGTAGAAAGCAAGTCATTTTGTGATCCTGCTTGACTAAAGAAGGGTGGTTGGGATTCTATTGCTGGTATATTTCCCAGAGTACTAGCATCTTGGTATTTGGCTGTGTATTCTTATAATATTGAGTCTTTTAGTATGGTGGTCTTTTACATCTTAGTAACAAGAACAACATGATTTCAGAAAACAGATAGGCCAGTAATCTGTGTTTCAACAGAGAAGACACTCATATTCCTTGTTCACCACACAACTAATCAAAATTCAAGACTCTTGAGAAAGAACTACAATGTTCTTTTCTTTAGAAAACAAAACAAGAGCATTTTCTTTTTTTCCTCACACTGAATGAGAATAATTGAAAAGAGGGTTGTTTGTAACTACTGCTTAGCACAGAAATTCTGCTGAGTTCAAAGCTTCATCTCTCAGGAACCCTAAGTAAGGATTTCTTCAGCATCTTTGCAAGTTGCTTTCAACAAAGCCTTGAGCTGAGTTACTAAGAAGAGGGAGGGGGGAGTGTCATTCCTTGTCAATAAAAACAAACCTCTAGATACAAGTAGTACAAAAAGCTTTTTGTAAAATAAATAGAAAATATTCAGCTGTATAAATGGTATCATACAGATACAAGAATGACATGAAGGAACACTAAGCTATTGAATGTTTGGATGAATCCTCTTTTCAACTAGAGACTCTAAGAACCTACAGTTTTTCCTTCTCTTTCGTGTTTAACTGACTGATTAATCTTGAAAGTGCAACACATTTCAAAGCCACTTAAGCATATAGACCTTCCCACACCCCACTTTGGTTGCAAGAGCCCAAAGTCTCAGCAACCGCAAGAGTCTCCGGAGGCAATTTTCCTCACTCTCCTCTGCTGGCTGTTTATCTGAGCATTACCAGCCAATCTTCCTGATTGCTCTGAACCTCCAAATTGTCCAAATTTGTTAACTCAGGATGGAAACATCAGATGGACAAAGTGCTGCAAGAAAAAAAAAGGTTTGAGCTTACTCCCTTTTAGCTTCTGCTTACTCATTAGTAGTCTTTTTAGCTTGACTTCTTGTTCCCTTATTTTCCTCCAATCATGTCAGTAATCCCATCATTAATGAAATTGGCTGGATCATATCCATAGCCAAAACTCTCAGCAGCAGAAGAAAACAGTATTTTAAAAGTGGAACAGCAAAGGATGATTAAGATGCCTCAGTTGAAGGATGGAGATACAATGAAGACAAATTATAAGGACTTGGTATTAATATGTATATATGTATGTATATCTGCCCATCCCATTTACATGACTCTGGGCAGATTACAATTCCATGCTATGGTCAGAAGATGTGATAATGAGTTTTTAATGTTAGATCTTAAGATAAAATTAATCTCCATTCAGAAGTTAAGGTTACGGAGAATACTCACCAATACTATTATTCAAATGATATTAACTTACCTCAGACTCTTCCACATTTCCATGCATGTTTATAGGGAAAAAAACTCTGAGCACCTGAAATATAGGCCTTGGCTTCCACACTTGTCAGGATCCTACATAATCAGGTCTTTGCTCCGTTAGAAGCCAATGTATTATAATTATATGTGCATATTAGGAAAACAGCAATTTCTTCTACTGGGATGTTCTTCTTTTTGGTGGAATTCTCTTCTACTATCTCCTAAGAGGCACACATTGTCTTTGACCTATTTTCAGCTTGAGAGCATCCAATAAAAGGTTTAGCTTTGAAGAATTTATGAAGAATATCTGGCTACTCCCCCAGTAACAAAAGCTGCACTAAATTTGTAGCAATAGGATGTCCAACTTGCAATCTGGTAGGGTTTGGAAAAAAGATATAGTAAAATTCCTTAGCCAGCAGTACACCATGTTAGAAAAGTAGGCTCAGTTTTTTAAACTTGGAAGTCTAACTTGTTTCTTGTCTAAGGATGTGGAGCATCACTGTAATAGATCAACAAGGCAGCTTTTATCTGATGTATTGTTGTAATATATCAGAGGAACTATGTCTGGCAGGAACATGAATTTCAGACATGAGCCTATTTTCTGTACTTTATTTGAGGACAATCTTAAGAAAATCAATGTGAGTTTCAGAAGCAGACAAGGAGAACATCAAAAACTCAGTGAAAGTTCCAAAATGATTTAATACGGAAGACTTCACAAAAATTTTGAGAAGTTCTGAACATGTTATAAAGCGCCTATAAAATCATGGTTTACTCTAAAATTCAGCTTGGGGTTTCTCTGTAGCTTATTGTTGACAAATCTGTGATGCTGGTAGGAAGAATAATGTATCTTTTTATAGCTGATAAAATAATGAAAAATTTTTCTAGAGTTATGCATGAGTACTGATTACATGAAAAGATTCAACTGTACTATCTTGTTTCAGTAATATAAGTATCTTTTAATTATTTAGATTATTGTTGCCAAATCTTAATTAAAGATTTATAATTTAGGAACGAATGAAACTAGTATGACTATTGTAGGTTAAACATCAACATATCTTTTGTGTAGGCCACTTCAGATTTTCATTTCTGTACTAATTTTGATTAAAGGTTACAAATATAAATAAATAAAAAATTATAAATAAAAAGTTAAAAAACTAAGAAAATTTTAAAAATTAAAAAAATTAAAAAATACAGTGAACAAAACAATAAAGAAAAATAGACTTATAAAGAAATGATTTTCCCCTCAAGACAATACAATGTCAGTAATTTATCATCTTCTGATATTTCACCAAAACATATCTCCGTTCCATATCTCATCTCTTATCTATGAATAAATTTTACATACCTTCATTGATTTTAAAAAATACAAAGGTAAAAGATAGAAAAAAAGATTTGAAAAAAGAAAAAGTTCAGGAAAGGGAAAAAGTGAAAGTGCAAGAAAGAAAGAGGAAAAAACATCAGAAAAAAAAGAATTATTTCCAACATCCTTTGGAATAGATATAAGTAAAAAATATATCAAACTCTTACTGTAAGATTAACATTTGTCGAAATTATTTCCATAATTTCCTGTAATTCTAATCATCAAATCCCAATATCAGTTTCTTTCAGTTTCTCACAAAGTCCAAAAATGTTTTCCAAGTAGAAATAACATTTATCAAAGTCTTTTCTTTCATCAAGGCTGTTAATTTTACCACTTCTGCCAATTCCATCAGTTTCACTATCGATTCTTCCATTGTTGTTGTTGTTGTTCAGTCACACAGTCATGTCCAACTCTTTGTGACCTATGGACTGCACCACGCCAGGCCTCCCTGTTCTGCACTGCCTCCAAGAGTCTTCCCAAGCCCACGCCCATCACACTGATTATGCTATCTACCTATCTCATCCTCTGCCGTCCCTTCTCTTCCCTTCAATCCTTCCCAGCATCACAGTCTTTTCTAATGAGTCCTCCCTGCGCATTATGTGGCCAA
>JANHZU010010096.1:54791-69734 GCA_032468055.1 Acrochordus granulatus | reverse complement strand
GATTAAAGGCGAAACGTCTTCAACTTGAGAAAAATCCAGTCCAGATGCCTGTTTTTTAAACTTTGTTGCGAAACCATTAGCATAAGCAAGTCTCACTACTGTTCTCCATCTTTACAAAAGTATATTTTAAGATACATGGTGTATATGTGTGAGTGTGCAGCAGTGCAGGGCTGTTTGTTGAGAGTTATTTCTTCCTGGGTACTTGGAATATTTGTATGAGTTGCCACCTAGAAATATAAAATTAGCTTTCTCTGCTTCTGAACAATCCAGCAATTCTTTCTCTTGATGTATATAAAATATTCAGAGAGAAAGAAAGAAAAATGCCAGCCCAGAAATCTGCCTCAGCATTCCATATTCAAAACAACTGTAGCTTATTTTTTAGAAAAGATGAAAATCCTTCAACAACAATCTGCTTGTATTTAGCAGAAGGTCTAAGAATTAATGCTGATATGAAATAAGATAAAACTGTGCTGAATTCTCGTGTTCCCTTTTTAGCTGTGTTCTTATCATGCACTAAACTGAATCATTAAACAGGTTAATGTGTGCCATACGGATATTTAAATCAGCAGTGGAATTAGAGAGAGTTGCTTTATTGTACAGGAGCTAATGTGTGGTCAACCATATCTTGCAAACACAGAAGAGAGGTTAAACTCTCTTCCAAGCAAACATCCAAAGTGGCCCCACCAAGTGCAGGACTTTTTTACAAGTTCCTTTTCTGATTTTTTTTTCAGCCTTTCCTCTCATGACAAGGATAAACCTTACAGAGGGAGATTTAGGGTGCCTCAACCTCTTCCAATTTTGTCTGTGATGATGCCAATTCTGATTAGGTCACTTCTCACAGCTTTGTCTAATTTGATTTTTGCCTTGCTAGATTTTTGTTAAAATGGTTACTGATCATACAACTAGGCCTTCCCTGCTAATCTGTTGCTGGCATGTAGGGGCCTTTACCCAGAATAGCAGCAGGGTGGTTCAGTTGTTTCATGTGAATTGCTTACGTTTGAAAAAAATACCTAACAAAACAAAAGAGTGAGGAAGCTATAGAGAGGGAGGGGACGAGAGGAGATGCTACTCTAAGTTCGTAGGATCAACTGGTTTTGGATAAATTTTCGGTGGAAAAGCTGTAAGTTGCTTGGGGGCTAAAAGTGCTTTTTTAGTTTCTACCTAGCATGTCCATTCTTCTTTTCTTCTGCAGTCTGCAAGTACACTGTGCATGAGCGCTGCGCTCGGAAGGCTCCTCTGAGCTGCATCAGCACCTATGCCAAGAACCGCCGTGATACCAATGTGAGTAACCCAATGTGGTGGGATTTCCAGCTAGAGTGGGGGGAGGTACAAAGAGGGTGGTGAGCTTAGAGTCCTTGAACAGCAGGGAACAATGGAGATTTTGCTTCCCCCAGATTCCCCAAATCTGGCTGTTCCCAAGAGAATGCAGTGAGGCTGGCAAGATTCTTGTAATTAGGCATGCAGCAATAAAGAAGTAACTCTGATTCACCCATGGTATCATTCTGGTTTCTTGTGCCTGATATCCAGCAAGGAAAAGAAAACAAGACCACAAAGAAGATAGGTAGTGGCTAAAAAGGGCAATCTTTTTTAAAAAAACAAAATGATCTAAAATAATATTTAATTTAAAAGTAAATAAAATATATGCTCTGTTACTGATAGTAGCCAGTCAGATATTTCCAGAAAAGCCAGAAGTATAGCATGAGAGTAAACAAGAAACTACTCTTCTTATGTATCTTTACTACTGTTTTTCAAATTACATATAGTTCTCGACTTATGGCTGTACTTGGAACTGGAAATCCAATTGTAAGTTGTTACAGTCATAAGTTGAGGCACCCACATGACGGGAAGTAATTTTCTAGTCTTTTTTGTTTTTTTCAGAAACCAACTAAAAATGCTGAGAATGGCAAAAGCCATTCCATATCATGGTCCTGTGACCACAGAACACCACAGTGGGACATAAAGCTGACCCACCTGACGTGCGGTCACCTGACAGTGGGAGTGCAGTGCAGATATTTACAATGGTTGGGGTGCTTTACAAGCCACAGAGCATTTCTTCCATGGCCAATGTAACATTGAAAGGTCATAAAGCAACTGGTCGTATGTCAAGCACTTCCTGGAACAATAAATTCTCAGTAGCAAATGAATAGGCCAGAGGAACCATCTGTGGCTGCCAGCTGCCCACCCATGCTGTTATCTAATCCTGAAAATTTTAGTTCATTCAGTAGCAAATGATTAAAACTTCAGTTCTTGCTTTTGAAAACTTACGTATTCTTACTCTAAACTAAAGTGCCTGCAAGAGATGAGCAAGAATGTCAGGAAGATCCCATTTTAGCTTCTTAGATCTCCCTTCTATGAACTGTAACAGGAAGGTAGAACCTCTGTCTTGGGGGCTGCAGTTCTGTTGATCTCTCTTCCCGATTTCATAATTCCTCACTTCCCTTCTATAGGTGCAAGCACATGTTTGGGTAAGAGGAGGCTGTGATGGCAGTAAGTGTGACAAATGTCAAAAGAAGATTAAGAGTTTCCAGAGTCTCACGGGCATGCACTGTGTCTGGTGCCATCAGAAGGCAAGTTTATGACCTCATGACTCAACTTGCTTTAAATAAGGATAGTGGCATCCAAAATCAGGAGAGCTTTTCATTGGATGGTTCTTTTTCTGTTAGCAGTTCATGAACGAGAAAAATGCATTTGTCTGGCAAGAAAATTTGGGGAAATCCGACTAAGGAGTCTGTAGGTAGGAACAGTATTCCCTGGGATTATAGCATGAGGAAAAGGATTGTGCTGTGGTCAGTATTCTGACTAGGTTATCCTACATTTGCTTGCTTTTGAAATGAGATTGTGCATTTCTTATTCTGTCCATTTGAGTTCCAGTTTGTTGGTCTGCATGATAGTCATGAAACAAATGAAAGTAAACACCCGTGTTCCAGGATAATGTTGCAAAAACCAATTGGAATCAGTCACCGGGACTAAAAATTTAGTACTCCAAGCTTTTGGGCTCGTGCTAGAGCCCATCATCAGAGAACTCTCTCTCTCTCCTCTCTCTCTCTCTCTCTAGGCAGGTGTTTTGGAGAGAGAGAAATTCCCTAACGATGGGCTCTTGTGCAAGTCCGAATGCTTGGAATATTAAACTTTTAGTCTCGGTGACTGACTCTGATTGATTTTTATAGTCACTAAACTTAGAATATAATATCTTTGAGATAGGCCAAGTTAGCAAACAGACATTTCAGGGATTCTAGAAATGCTTCTTTATTGTTGTTGAATATATTAACAGAATCTTGAAAGCCTGTCCAAAACCTTCGTTATTCCCTTTTAAGGACAAGAATATCAAAGCAAGGCTGATCTGACTCTTTCTCCTCTCCCAGGACTGAGCTACCATTTCATCTCATATACCTCTTTCTCAAGGCCAGACCTAAATTATTTTACATTTACAACTGTGTAAAAGGTGTAAAAGGTAGACAAAAATTATAGTAGCATTTAATGATCAAAAAATGCCTTCTTTTGAAACTAAGCCTCCAGATTAAATGCATGTTAAATGCAGGTGCTTGGTCAAGCTTACAGCCTTCACTGTTTCCAACAAAAATTAACAGCAAAGTCTGAAATGATGATCCATTCACATCCTCTTGATGTAGGTTATGCTCTTTAGAAGAAGAAACAATATCTCTACTTGGGTGTAAGTCTGTATTCATGGAAGTCTCCTTCAACTGCAAAATATCTCTTGGTGACTTCATGAACTCATCCTTGTAATTTTTGTGGCAGCAGGACAGAAACAATTTAATCTTAAGACACTGGGATTCCCTGGAAGTTTCCAATTCTACTATTAACAAGGATTCTGAATCCAGATGAGATTGGCCAAGTATTGCCACTAGCTGAGATACATCCTGACAAAACTCATAGATCTGCTGTTTAGAATAATAGAACTGTGCTGGATTCTGTGATCCTGATATGTGTTGAAATACCTAATGCAGGATTAGCATCTGAGCTGAGTTTATTTCATTACGACATTTCTTTCACAGACCTCTATCTCTAATTAAATAATACAGGATCCCTTTATATTTCAAATGAACCTGAAAGGGAAGAAGAATACAAAGTAAAGAGTTCTCAGAAGTATTTTGGGGGAAAGGAAGATTTAAATGACGGTTTCAGTAGAGCAAAAATGTTAACAATATCTGCCCTCTACCTATTCATAGTTTAACTGTCTAGCATTTGTAATGACCCCATGGAAGTTTTGCCAGGGCTAGATAATTTTCATCCATGTCTGAAATATATATCTCCCTGTTTTCGAGATTCTGTACACACAAATGTATTGTGGAGATTGTTGGTATTTATCAGTTTATTAAGTTTCAGTATTCACATTGAATACTGACACTTTCATAGATAAAGATGGATATGAAGTTGGAAGGGCCAAGGCATAGATAAGATTATTGTTTATTTAACCAATTGCCTTTAGAGGGCATCATTTCTGCAAAGAAATAGAATTTGTTTTTATATAGGCATACCTAATTTTCATATATGGTATATATGATGCACATCTAGGCATCTTCAAAGAGCTTGCTATGCATTTCTTTCAAAAATTTAGAATTCAGAATCTATACATAAGTCAAAATCTTGTATTATCAACTCAAATACAATAGTTTTTTACTTTGCTTCATGATACAGAAGGCATAGTCATAAGTACTGAACCCAAACTGATATTCCCTGAGAGAGGGAAGAAAAATTGTATCTGAGATTTTGGTGGTGTCTCAGTCCATTTTTTCAATGCTTTGAGGCATAGCATGGCATTGAGAAACACTTGCAATGTGTCTTGATCTTCTAGATTCATGATGAGTGCCTGCCTCTCATGCCTTCTACCTGTGACTGCGGGATTCTCAGGGACCATATCCTGCCTCCTTCAGCAATCTACCCTGTTGTATTGGTGAGAACAAGGAGCTTTGGGACAGTTCTTGTTATGGACAGTCCTGTTGCAGAAACTTAAAGGCAGAGTTTAAAGTAGTCTTTGCATATCAGTACAGTGGAACCTTGGATTATGAGTACCTCATTAACGAGTGTTCTGCAAGATGAACAAAAATTTTTAATAAAATTTAATTTGGTTAACAAGTGAAAACTTGCAAGATGAGCATTGCGCAATGAGCTCGTGCGAGAAATCTCACAACTGAGCTGATGGTTCTCTCTCACTGAGTAGAAAGCATAAATTAAGTGAAAGTCATTCAAGTGGAAGAACTCCTAAGATTCAGATTCCAGATTCTCCTTCCAAGCAATCACCCTCCCCCTCTTCTCCCTCTGGTCTCCCTCACGCCAGCCAGGACTCTTCTCAAAGTGTACTCCCTCCATCTTCCCTGTTACTCTCTCTCTCACACAGCCCTCCTCACATGGTACCATCCAGCCCATCCCCTTCCTGCCCATCTCTTCTCCCCCTCTCACAGCACGGAGGCAGGTTATGATAAGAAACATTTCCAAACCACCCAGGAAAGATCCCCAGAAAGGCATATCTAAGGGAAAAGGCTGTTTTGCCTCAAGCGGCGGCGACAGCAGATCCTCCCAATCCAACAGGGGCTGCCCAGCAGCTGATGGCCAAAATCTGCCTCAGAGCAGATCCATAGTGACAAGATTAAGAGTAAAGCAGCCACCCTTCCCAGGAAAGACCATATGAACCTCCTAAGAAATGTACAGAAACGAGAGAACAGAACTCAAGGCTAGGTGGAAATCCTCTTCCATAAACTGAGGGACCATCAAGAAACATCCCCCAAATTAAACCACAATCATTATTTTCTGCCCAGCTTGGATCGGGTCCTTGGGAACCCCTGCCTCAACATCTTCTAGCAAAAGTTAAAGTGCTGGTTAATTTATTTTTACATTATATTGTGTGTTAATCATTGTTTCAGATATTAGGGACAATCATTTCTACATAAAATTCCATTGAAAATGATTTTTTTATGAATATTTTTGGGTGCGTGGAATGGATTATCTGATTTTACATTGCTTCCTATGGGAAATTTCGCTTTGGTATTAGAGTGTTTTGGATTAAGAACACTCTTCCAGAACAAATTATGCTCGCAATCCAAGATTCCACTGTATGTATATTTCATATTTATATGCTGCTGATCTTGCAAGTGATTCCAGACAGCTCACAGTTAATATAAACAAAAACAATAAAGCAAAACATTAACGATAAAAATAGCAAGATGAAAGGAGGGAACAAGAAGTGCATGGAGGGAGGCAGGAATGATTTATTCAACCACTTCCATTTTGTAAAGGTAAAGATTTCCCCTGCCAATCGTGTCCAACTCTAGGGGGCAGTGTTCTTCTCTGTTTCACAGCTGAAGAGCCAGCATTGTCTGAAGATGTATCTGTGGTCATATGACTGGCATGACTATATGCCAAGGCACACGGAACACTGTTACCTTCCTACCAAATTGGGAATCTTCCCACATTTTTACATCTTTTCAGACTGCTAGCTTGGCAGGAGCTGGAATGAGTAACAGGAGCTCACTCCATTAAATGGCAGTGCTTGGGTCTTGAACTATGGCACTACTGACATTTCCGGCCTACAAGCCCAACATTTTAACTACAGTGGTACCTCACAAGATGACTAACAAGACGTGAAACTCACAGGACAACCAAAAAAATTTAATAAAATTTATTCCGCTCGATGACCCACGACTCACACAACAAGCAAACTTCGCACGATAACTTGTGCATCATCAGTCAGCGTGCTCTGTATTTCTCATTCAGGCAGCAACTCCACGTGAGAGTTCTGCTGATGCTGCCATGTACAGTTTACTCCATTGCCATTTCGGCAGCAAGCGCGCTCGCATTCTGCCAACTCTGCCGCTTGGCTTATTCTATTCCTATACAGGTGGCAGCGCACACGCCTTCTGCCTACACTGCCACGTGGCTTACTCCATTACTGTGTGTGTGACCTTGTCAGAATCCTGATTGCAATGAGCCCTCCTCTCTTGTTGCGTAAACAGAGTAAATTAAGTGAAAGGCGTTCAAGAGATGGAACTCCCAAGATTTCAGACTCCTGATACAATCTCCAGGAATTGCTCTCCCCCTCCTCCCCTCTCCCTCGTGCTAGTGGGATATTCTTAAAGCGTGTGCACGTGAACACACACAAAATAAAGCAGAAATTGTCCTTGTCCTTACCCAAAATAAAGCAGAAATTCCCCCTCATCACTTCTCCCCTCATAGTACGGAGGCAAGAAACATTCCCAAACTGCCCATGAAAGACGCCTGGAAAAGTGTTGCTGAGGGAAAAGGCAGTTTTGCCTCTGCAGCAGTGGCAATGGATCCTCTGAGCCAGCAGGGGGCGCTGGACAGCAGCTGGCCTAGCAGCAGCCTCGAAGCAGATCCATAAGTACTCATTAGTTTGCTCAATTTCTGCTTCATATCGTGTGTTAATCATTGTTACTTGTTTCAGATGTTAGGGACAACATCAAATTCCGTTAAAATGATTTTTTTGATGAATATTTTTGGGGGTGTGGAATGGATCATCCGATTTTCCATTTTCCTATGGGAAACCTCATTTTGCTTTAAGAGCATTTCACGCTAAGAGCATTCTTCCAGAACGGATTAGTCTCGTCTTGTGAGGCACCTCTGTATATTGAAATATATTGACAGAAAAGGCTCCTCTAAGTGCTTTCCTAAAACAGAAAAGATTTATGTATTTTTTCATTTATCAAATGTTGACTTGCTGAATTTTCATGCAACTTACAACACACAGTACCCTATTAGTACTCCAATGATAAACTAGTCAGCATAAATTCTCCATTTTAAAAACCATTGCACCAGTGTTATCATAAATGGTCAACTTCTGAAAAAGCAAATAAATTTGGGTTGCAAATTCATACAATGATGCAAAAAGTATTGCAGAGTAATATAATAAAAGCAGAATAATTTTTATTGGTTTTATGGACCCTGAACTAGAAAATAAATATGAAAAATGAATATTGAATATGGTAATTGCTGCAAGATTATTTTTCACATAAAGATGGAAGAATAGTGAAATACTCATAGTAGAAGATTGGATTATAATATTGATGGAAAATGCAAAAATGGCAAAGCTTACCAGTTTGGTCAAGGGAAAAAAATGATACTTTCTTAAAAACCTGGAAGTCTTAGATGAACTTTATATTGACAGAAGAAAAGAGAGATGTGATGATCTATGGATTTGGAATTAAAAAAGATTAAAGAGGAAGGAGGAAATGTAAGTGGGCAATTGCTCAGTAGAAAGAAAGAAGGACTTAAGTCTGTGTTTGCTTTTTTTCCCCTTTTCTAACTTCTTTTTTCTTTAACTTTTTTAAAACGCTTTCATTGTACTGAAAAATTCAAATAAAAATATTAAAAATAAAGAAATAAACATTACCTCCCAAAGTCCTGCTGGAACAAAAGAAATCAGAGAATACAATTAATTTCTCTGCTTTTGATACAATGGGAACATTTGAAGCCAAATAGTCATGCACTTAATGTAAACTTTCTATCAATCTTTAATCTTACTATCCTGATAAACCCTTGAATGGATTTTAAATACTATTGTTTTACATTTTTGAAAAGTTTTGTGTAAATATTTCTTGCTTCAAAAGAGCAGGCATTTTGGGAGGCTGTTAAGAGTTGTCCTTGTGTTTTAGAGTTGCTTTGATTTCATACTTCATGTGGTGCTGCAGAAATGACAGGCTTAAACAGTTTGTGTTTGACAACACAGATCTATCTCTCTTTGGAAAAACCTTCAAGCAGACACAACACCAGGGAGATGCCTTAGCCTTGTCTTAAGGACGTGCCTATCTTCCAAATTTAAATGATGCATGAAATGGAAACAAAAAGAGGACCCCAAAAAATCCCCTCAAGAGACTACTGTGCAAATTTCAAAGCATTTGGCTATTTGCCAGGGTAATAAGCACGAATTGTTCCAAAAGCTGAAAATAATTGGGACAGAGGGAAAAAAAATAGAAAGGAGAATGTAAACATTTTCCCCATTATGTGTTTTAAATTCTATTGGCCATTTTGGGATCCCTAGGCAGTCCTTAAAGTAAACCATTTTGATAGAGAGCAAATGGTTCTCTTCAGTCAAAATAATGATTTCATAAGAATACTTTCTGTTTGGATAGTAATTCATATTCTTCTGGATAATATTTTCTTTTGTGAGGAATACATATATATATATATATAGAGAGAGAGAGAGAGAGCATTTATTCTAATGCTTATGCAAGATTTGCACAGTATAGCTCTTCATTTAATATTGTTCAATAGTTTTGTAAGTATATCCAATAAGCTGATGTGAATTTTGATTGCTGGCTATATTATTTAGACCCAAGCTACAAAAGGCCTCGAAAAGAATTTAGCCTATAATAATTAAAATATGCTTGATTTCTTCATGTTATCTTTCATTCAAAGAGCTCCAACCCTCAGTGAATGAGAAATGTGTCCATTTTAAACAAAGCACGAATAAAAGATGCTTCTATCTTGATGTAGCAGTTAAGGCATCAGGTTAGAAACCAGGAGACTGTGGGTTCTAGTCACTCCGTAGGCACAAAGCTATGGGTCAGTCGCTTTCTCTCAGCTCTTGGAAGAAGGCATTGTCAAATCACTTCTGAAAAAAACCTTGCCAAGAAAACTGCAGGAGAGAATTAAATGAGGGGAAAAATCTTCACAGAGTATTCTAATTGTTTTGATCAAGCTTTTTGACATTGGAGCACTGTTTCAAGGCAATGGACTAGTAGAGATGAAATGAGAAAGAACCAATGTTTGCTTCTGGTCCTTATTTTCTTTATCCTTTAATGCATGTAATGACTCATCTAATCCCTGCCAACCTCAAGGGGATTTCTCCTCTGCCTAGGATTAGCTTCCCTTTGTCAGGGTAGACTTTTTTTTCCTGATGCTTGACCTTATAGCTTATAATGAAAATAGCTAGAAATGAATCCAAGGCCAGTTTTCTCCACTCAAATAATCCTGGAATAGAATGCAGTGCCAGATCATTAAAATCTGTATTTTGTCAACAGTTGAATGAATAAGAGGCTTAATGGTAAATTGGCCAACACAAATTCTTTATTTTGAAAACATATTGCATCTCAAATTCTAGCTGGAAGGCAAGAAACATTAAATACTATGCCTCTGATACAATGGGAACGTTCAAAGCCAATGTTCAAAGTGATACATTTATGTAAACTTTCAACTAATCCTGAGACTTATTTTTAAAGTAACCCTTGTTTGACTCTCAAATTGTGATCATTTAAAATTTTGATTGTATATAAATATTATTTTCAAAGACAAAAATAATTTCTTCAGATGTTGAAATCATTACTGAGATATATAAAGTTAGGAAGAAGCTGCAAAAGAGAAACAAAGGAGCTCTGAAACATGTTTAAAAAAGTAAATACAATGTGAAATATAATTTAATTTACTTAGCATTCCTGAAGCATTTTTATTCCAGTTTGAGCAGAATATTGTGATTATAATTTATTTCTATTTAAATAACATCCTTAAATATACACTTGGTACAAACATATCCTTAAACAAATGCTTTCTAGAAATGACATCAGTTCATCTGAAAATCAGGTCATTAGGCTGAAGTAGTTGAAATGTACTTTACCATTGACACTCATTTAAAATCTCAAACAGCTGATTTCTTCAAAGAAAATTTAAGCCTATGAGCTGTATAAAAAGTTTATTCACCTGGCAGAATGTTCCAAAAATGCATAACTGGTTCATACTTTTTTTAACAGCATCCAAGAGAGTAGAGAACAATGAGCTTCACAGTTCTGTGAACTTTGTCAGTCAAGGTGTCTAAAAGAAGAGAAGAGGGGAGGCAAGAAAGTGGAAATCTTAGGACAATTAATTTAATCATGAAGTTTGAAACTTTTAGTCAATCCCATGTTGATGACTATAAGTAGACTGAAGGCAGAGTAAGACTTTTGTTAGTTTAAAACATCTTATAATCCATCTAACATAGATATATTATTCTTACTCCTTCCTGATTTTGATCCACTTTTTAAAGCAAGAATTCAATTAAGGATGTGTAGGAAGGTCCTTTACCATCATAATCTAGAATTGCTTTTATTGACAAATTTGTGAATGCCCAAAAGTTGCTCTCTTCCATATTAATTCAAGGTTTCTTGGCTTTGAAAGTTGTAAGTATCTTAAGCCAATTGCCATTGGACCATATTATGATAAATCAGGATGGCCAAAAATCTCTCCCTGATCACAGTGGTGTGAATACTTTTTTATCTAAAAGGTCAAGTCTGTGAAATTACCAAGAGTTGACTCTTTGTGTATCAGGATTTCTAAAAAGAAAATCATACAATAACCATTCAGCCTTGAGGGAGAGATTCAGAGGCTTAAAGTCAAGGACTAAAAGACAAAGTCTTAAGTCCAGCTCCAGAAATATGGAACAATGAACCTTACTTTACCACAGTCAAAAGAGGCCAAACATCCTTTTGAATTATAATCTTTAGAACAAATAAAATAGCTTAATTTTTAATAAAAAAGAGGGATTCATTTTTTTCATACCAAATACTTGAAAATGCACAGAATTGTTTTTTGAAAGGCATATATTTCAGAGCTCTAGTTAATCTCCTTGCCGACCTGCAGAAATGTAATCTGATATAGCAGAGCTGCAGTCCTTGTTTTTATACATCTTCATATTCATACCCACCCATCCACCAATGTGATGGAATGTAAATGTGTGGTGGGTGGATATGCATATGAAGATGTATAAAAACAAGGGCTGCAGCTCTGTTGTGTCAGATTACACTTTTGCAGGTGGGCAAAGAGATTAACTAGTGTCTTCAGAAAAACAATTCTTGGCATTCTGAAGTACTTGTTATGAATAATATGGACCTCAAAACCACAGACTCAAATTTATTTCCACATTTAAAGAAGAGAGTGGAAAACTAACTGAGCATGATATTATATGTCTAATATCATAGCCAGACATTTCATACTGGAAAAGTTCAAGGCTTCCAGGTATCCTGGGCAAATGAAAGGGTAAAAGGCTTTCAGATCATGCATGCATATACATAATTTCAATTGTCTATATATACATAAATTATGTATACAATGTTGAATATTGTAAAATAAAGAACAAACCAAAAGATTTCTCCCAATCATGATAAGTTTTTACTGCATTATACCTCCCTCCATTCCTTCTTTTCTGGAGGTGGATTATTACTTTAGTGCTATGATAAAGGCATAATTTCTTACTTAGGTAGAGAAGACAATAGTAAATCACTCCTATCTTTTAGCAAGAAAACCAATGGATAAACAATATAAAGTGACTGATTATATAGTGCCAGATGATAGGCTCCTCCACTCAGGTGGCACTAAACATGGTAAACATAAGAGCAAGTTGAAAATCTTCTAATGGGCAGAAGGAATAACCCTGAGGGACAGAAGATCCTCATCCAAGGTTATAGTCAGATGAAACAAATCTGAGTCCGGGGCAGAACTATAACCTAGGAAAGTATATCAAACCAGGACCTTCCTAGTTCTCATGACAATAATGAAAAAGATGAGGGAAGCACGTTCAGACTTCTAAGCTTCTGTTACTATAATCTTATTACAAAAATATATTTGTTTATATGTTTTTGGGTTCCAAGTTTGGTCTACTGTCAAAGGCTGATACTTTTAAAGTACTAAAGATGTTTACATACACAGCAAGATTAAAGATTTGACATAGCATGTTGCTAGTGTTTACTATGCAGAAAAGAAAATCCAAAGCTAGAAAAGGTAAATTTCAGTAGAAACATGAAGTGTAAGAAGCATAAACATGGGAAAATTCAACACAGTAAAAGATGGAATGAATGCATTGGGAATTGACATGGAGTAGGGTAGGACACTTTCAGTCGGAAGATCATATTGTTTATTAGGATATGAAAATTAAAGAAGGAATGTTCTTGCTTTCATAGTCAGGAAGGTTGTAGCAAAGACAATACTTGGGTATAGGACATGTCTAAATATCATCAATCTGATTTCATAGACAACTCTTTGACTATTATCAAGTTTGTGTTCCAACCACTAATGAAAAAGAAGAAGCTGACAAGTTTAACAATCAAGTTCAATCTGAAATCAACAGAACAAAATAAGCTACTTGGAGTTGGAAACTGGAATGCCAAAACTGGAAATAGCAAAGAGGAAATCATAGTTAGACAATGTGATCTAAGAAACAAAAATGAAGCAAAATTATGACTTAATCCATTTTTGCAAATCCAGTGATTTCTTCATTGCTAACCCTATCTTCAAACAAAGCAAAACAAATTCTATACATGCTAATATAACCAAATATATATGGACATTAATATCTTGTTTTTCTGAAGCTATGCTGACTTCATAATATATTCAGATCTTAAAGCTGTATGTTTGAGATAGTCTGAAATGGTTGCTTTTTTAAAATAGGTAAAACTCATTGCATACTTTTGGGGAGAAATTGATGCTGTTCAGCTAATTATTAGAGCTATGCTGAAAATGCAACATCAGTCCATCCAATGTGGACTTTGGCTATAATTGTTCCGTTTTATTTCAAATTTTTTTGCAGAAGAGTCAGTGGTCTTTTTTTTAGATATCCATGTTCTCTTTAATTTTATACCAGTAATTCGTAATTTAACATGAGGACAACAGAAATGGGGATTGATTACTTCAAATTAAAAAAGGTATACATAGTTTGGAGGAATACCCAATTTCTAATAATTATGCTGTAGTCTAAAGAATTTGTTCTACCTATATCTAAAGAAACATTCTACTTTTGAAAGTTGGGAATACCCAATTATTTATAAATTCAGATTGCAAAAATTTGTTATAATTTAATTGTGTAATAGACAGAAACATATATGTAAAACAAGTTTGAATTAGTACATAAGAGTTTTACATTTCTGTGTGGGGGTTTTTCCTGCTCTACTTTCTCTGTTTACCTTTTACTTATTTATTTTTGCACACAAAACAAATCAACAAGAAATACCTTCAAGGCCATAAAGTGGAGCAATATTCTTACCCTACTCCTCTTAAACTGATGAATGGCTACACATAGCAGGAAAATGGAAGCAACATTTTAATTTTGGAAATATGTTTGTCTAAAGTAATTTCCCTAACCGCGAGTCACAGAAACATCACTGAACAAATCAGGAAAGAAAATAACAAACACAAAAGTAAGAGCCTGACTTCATGATTTGCAGGGAAGAAGCAGTTTTATCGTTGGACCATAAAGATGAGTTAATACATCACAGAAAGGTCCAAATAGCAATCGTCTGCCCCCAAACTATCAGCAGTTTCCAGACTGAAAGTATTATAAATGTCCATAACCTATTGCTCCTCCACCATGGTTTGGAGCAATGTATTGGAGAAAATAGTTGTGTCTTTGACCTTTCCATTATTAGCCATCAAAATTCTCCTCTTATAACAATCAATTTTACAGTACAGCACTTTATAGAGTGCACTAAATTATATTTTGTATCATTCCTGAGCAAAGTATCATCTGCAAGATAGACTTGGTATTTATACTTAGCAGTCGTAAGTACCAGAACATTGTATATGGATGGGAAAGATACCTATTTTCACCCATATGCATTCCATATTCAGATACCTTATTGGTCAAGCATGATTAGACACGCAAAGATTTTGACTCTGGTACAGCAGCTCTCAGTGTATTTGCAAGACAACAGTAAACAAAATTATGACACAAACAATTAAACACAATTATTTTGCAATAAAGTGTGAATCCAAAATGTGCAGCCAGTAGAAAAGGAAATATAGGAAAGTGTAGAATTATCACCACCATCTATTGATATGTATATACATTAAACAAAGCTCATGTACTCAGATACTTTATTGGCCAAACATGGTTAGACATGCAAGGAATTTGACTGTGGTACAGCAGCTCTTAGTATACTTGCAACATTAATACACAACAGTACAAGATAATACATAACAATTTTAGTTATTCAGTAAGTGTGCAGTTAATAG
>JANHZU010010096.1:41278-54691 GCA_032468055.1 Acrochordus granulatus | reverse complement strand
ATGTATACACATTAGACAGAACTTCTGGATTAATTAGAATTCTCTACCTTTTGTTCTATCTGTCATGTAGCATGATCATATAGCATTAGTTAAGTATTCATTTTTATGATGGCACGGGGGAAAAATCTGTTCTTGTGGCTCATAGTTTTGGTATGCAATATCCTGTAGTGCCTATCAGAAGGAAGAGGTTCCAACAAATTGTGTCCAGGGTGAGAGAGGACTGCAGATATCTTCTCTGCCCTTTTCTTGACCCTCTCAGTATATAGGTCTTGTATGGAGCGCAGGTTAGATGCAATGACTCTTTCTGCAATATTGACGATACATGGGAGTTTATACATGTCGTGTATGGTTGCTGCATCAAACCACATAGTAATAGATATACAAAGGATAGATTCAATTATTCCTTTGTAGAGCTGTATCAGCAGTTCTTGAGGCAGGTTGAACTTCTTGAGGTGATGTAGGAAGTAATCCTCTGATGTGCCTTCTTAATAATGGTGTTGATATTAGCTTTTAGAATTCCTTGGACTATAATAGTCACTGCGTCCTGTCATATAGCATGAATTAAGTATTCAGCTGAATGATTGCATAGGGGAAAAACTGTCCTAATGTCTGATTGTTTTGGTGTGCTATATCCTATATCATATCCAGAGGGAAGAGGTTCAAACAATTTATGTCTGGGGTGTGAGGGGTCTTCAAATATCTTCTCCACCCTTCTCTTGACCTGTGCAATATACAAGTCCCCATGGAGGACAGACTAGCTGCAATTATTCTTTCTGGAGTCCTCACTGTTCATTGGAGTCTGTACCTGTCCTGCATGGTGGTTCCACCAAACCAGACAGTTATAGAGATACAAAGGATAGACTCAGTGATTCCATTGTAGAGCTATATCAGCAGCTCTTAAGGCAGGTTGAATTTCCTGAGCTGGCCCTGGAAGTACATCTTCTGTGTTGCCTTCTTAATAAGGTACTAATGTTAGCTGTCCATTTCAAATCATGGGGGATTATGGATCCCAGAAACTTGAAGGACTGTACTGCTGATACCATGTTGCTGAGTACTGTAAGAGGCAGTGATATAGGAGAACTGTTCCTAAAATCCGCTGTCATCTCCATAGTTTTGAGCATATTCAGCCCCAAGTTGTTCTGACCACAGGGCCAGCTGTTAAATCTCCCATCTATAAGCAGACTCATCCCTGTCTCGAATGAATCCAATGACTAATTTATTGTCCACAATCTTCAGAATTTTGACCGAGGGGTCCATAGAGGTGCAGTCATTGGTGTAGAGGGAAAATATCAGCAGAGTGAGAGCAAGCTCTGAGGAGCTGCAGTGCTAATTGTCCGAGTGCTGGATGTAATTTTCCCTAGCCTCATCTGCTGCTTCCTCTTTGTTAGGAATCTGTATCCACTTACAGGTATGGGCAGGCACAATGACCTGTGTCAGTTATAGTAAAGAATGGCTGGGATGATGGTGTTAAATGCTGAGCTGAAGCCCACAAAAAGGACCCATGCGTATATCCTTGTTGCAGAATATAACGCAGTGTTGTATTGTCAGCATCATCTGTTGACCTGTTTGCCCAATAGGTAACCTGCAGAGGGTCTATTGGTGGATCTGTGATGATTTTCAGGTGGGCCAGCACCAGCCTCTCAAATGTCTTTGTGACTACGGATTTAAAGTGACAGGTCTGTAGTACTTCAGCCAACTGATGGAGGGTTTCTTGTGGATGATGGTAGAACATTTAAAGCAAGAAGGGATGTAGCACAGATCCAGTAATCTATTGAAAATCTGTGTGAAGTTAGGGGCCAATTGTGCAGCACAGGTTTTTAGGAAGGAAGGGGTCACACAATCTGGGCCTGGTGCTTTCCCGATCCTTTGTTTTTGAATCATGGAATAAATTTATACGTCATTTATAAAAAAAATCATTCCCTTTTTTTCTAGAAATAAACTTGGAAGATCACACCATGAAAAATGATGGTCTCATATAAAATGTAATCACTCATTCTAAAATTATCTCATCAAAATTATAATTTTCCTTTTCTTTAATACTTACGATCTGGAGTTTATATTCAAAGAATATGAGTTGCATCCAACTATCTTGTACATATTTTTTTTTGGTGGCCTCACCAATATTTTTTTTTCAGGGTCAGGAAAAAAACTCTTCAGATGTTTGTTCCATGACGAAGAAAGTAATTATATAATATATATATAATGTGGCATCATCCCTTCATCAGAAGAGGATATGAGAATGGAAAGGTTTCTTATGATTTAATATTACCTTAACCTCCCCACACACACATTTTAAATGTCTTATCTGATGAAGAGATGTGGGGATTTGAAAACTTATCTATAATTTTTGGCAGATTTATTGGCTTTATTTGGGTGTTTGTTTATACTTTTGGTCAAAGCATTCTCCATCCAAGCTAATTACTGAAACTCATTATCGTATTATTTTGAAGTCTGTTGAAATATGCATGGGAACAGTTTTGTGACACATGAGATTCTGTCAATGCAGAAAAAAGAAATATACAATTGGAGAGTCCAAAGGATGCATCAGAGAGAGGAATTCAGAATCAAAGGACAAATCTGACATCAGTTTCCTCTTTCTGCCAGATTGGCTGACTTCCAAGGATGATTCCCCTTAAAGCACAAAGAGGTGAAAATGAACAGGAGATAGGATGGGGTTACTTTGGATTCATAGAACCCTGATTCTGTCCTTCTGCTCAAGAAGTGTTCTAAATAAATAACCTTTCTATATACTATAAATCTATACAGTATATAATGTACCTGTGTGTGCACATGTAGTGTTTGTGTCTGTGTGTTAAGAGATAGAAAATCATAAACTATGCTCATTTTAAGACTCTACTATAATCTGATCTCATTATATTTTGAATTTAATGTTAAAATGTAAAAAGAAATGTTTACAAGAAGTTTTTTTCTCTCATAACAGTGAGTACTTTTTATAATCTGAGTTCTATCATTCTTCTGTTCAGGACAGGATTTACACAAATTATTCCAAATCCCTATTTGGTCTGGAATTCCATCTGTTGGCTATTAGTGTAATCAATTAGACAGGTCTGTGATTAAACAATTAGGCAAGCTGTTCTTCCTTTACCAGAAAAATCAACTGTTCAAATAAGTGATAACAAAAAGGTTTTATAAATCCCTATCACTTTACAAAAACTCCAAGAACAGGGATATTGACTAATTAATAAGGATATGACTAATGCAATTTGTCCTTATATGTAATAGAGAGATAGAGAGAGCATTTTATAAGCCTCCAGTACTACTTGCTGTTTTCATTTATCCAGAGCAGAGATTTTTCATCTTTAGCAACTTTAAGATGTATGGATTTCAACTCTCAGAATTGCTTTGGAGTTGAAGTCCACACATCTTAAAAGTTGTCCAGGTTTAAAAACACTTATCCACAGACTACAGATATGTAGAAACAAAAGGAGTTTACAACTGTTATTGTTCACTTTCTGAATTAAAAGTGGATCTCATGTTGCTTCATCTTTCATACTTGTTTATGTATGGCTCGCTATACAGTAATACATAGCACAAATCTAGATACTAAGTTGGCCTTAAAAAGTATGATAGTCCTAACATGCATTATGTAGTGGTAGCAACATACTGATGTGGTGCAGTGGCTTAATGACGTTGGATTTGTCGACCAGAAATAGCTGATGCTCCAGCAGTTCGAGCCACAGCACTGCACGACAGAGTGAGCTTCTGTCACTCTCCTCTAGTTTCTGCACACCCATCAGTTCAAAAGCATGCAATATTGTGAGTCGATAAATGGGTACCACTCCGATGGGAAAACTAGCTGCATTTGTAAGGAGAGTGGAGTCATGCTGGACCTGCCCAGACATGAGATGAGGCCAGAACAGTGGAGGAAGGCCCCAGATGAACAATAGGAAATCCAAATACTGCTAATCAGTTGGTGTGAAGTAAATATAATAATTAATGTTAATGACTGTAAGATGCCAAGAGTCGCTCTTGAAGAAAGATCGGTGGCATATATAAATTTGTAAAATAAAATAAAAAAAAATATGGTAAATATGTGATAAAAGTATCTGTTAACTGATAGGCTTTCTTTGAAATTTCTTTTTCTGATTAAGAAGAGGATAGTAATCGAGTAAATCACCATTGTACCTCTTAAAATTGTTTCTTACGCATAATGATGTAGTTTTTTTAAAAAAATAATTAATCTGTTTATAAAAGTAACATTTACTAAAAGTACAATTTCTCTTACTAATTTAATGATGTTAATAACATCATAGAAAAGATATTCATTAACAGGAAATGTATGTGAATCTTTTCACAGCAAGCTATTTCCTACAGTAGTTTTTCCTTTTCTTCCAGATTCATAAGTTCAACTAAATAATTATTAACTGAATTTCTGAATGCATAAAGTGAATCATGCTAAAGAATAGGAATATGCCTTGGGCAACAAATGCATTTAAAATATACACCCACCTCCTCCCTCTGCAGAATAATCCAAATTTCAGAATCCTAAATCAATTATTAACCCAACAACAGCAACTTGTTTGCCTCTTGAGAAAGATGAAAAAAATGGGGCCAAATACATTGTGTGACTTTAATGCATTCAAAAGACAGTCCTCATCAATTATTACCACCAATACATTTGAAAAATTTGGAAAAGGATAGCACAGTCTCACACTCTATGATTCATGCATTGTGAAAGACCCAGACTTGTGGCCTACTCTGATACAAGATTCTATTTGACAAAAATATTATTCATCAGGTGTCCTGAAGTTTGGACAAATGCAGACACTAGCCAAGTCAATTCCAAAAAAATTGGTGAGTATGAATTTCTTTTGAAACTTCCAGTAGAATACAGTTAGCAACTACGTGCCTTGTTTGGAATCCTTCCAATCAAGTTTGGTGTTATTTCCCATGTTGGTTACTTTTGGAAGGGATACGGTGCAGCATCCTGGCAAAAAGGCAAGTTATGGAACAAGTAGAAAGAAATGTATAATTATATACAGTAGTAGGAGTGATTCCTTACTCCTGTGTAAGTGATTACATCTACTCGTCTTAGGCTGAGATGAAGTAGCCAGTCAGGTTAAAAAATAATTATTAACAGAAGCAACAAAGTGGATAGAACTATTGAAAATATTGTTGGATGTTATCATCGATCTTGTTTTAAAAGGTTTAGCATTTCAAGGAGATAAGCAAATGATAATTGAGCCATGCAATGGCAACTTTCTTGCACCTCTTGAATTAAAAACTCATTATGCAGCCACACTCCTTGCAACTGAGTTCAAGTCAAACAGAAATAAGCAGAAGGCGAAACCCTGCAAAGAATTTACTGAACTTTGCTTTCTCATATGTGAGGCTATGTAAGAACACCACATGATGCCAGAAGCAAAATACAGATACATTTAACATTCAAGAAAGATTTACAGGTAGTCCTTGACTTATGACCACAATTGGGACAGATTTCCTGTTGCAAGTTATTATGGTCATAAGTTGAGATGCACATATGCCCACACACAATTTCACAATATTTTTTGTGGCAGTTTTTGTATCTGGGCTCATGGGAGATGGCAACATGATATTTTACAATGGCCAGAAGTGCTTTATAGGCCATAAAGCACCTATTCCAAGCCCATTGTAATATGAAATGGTTGTTAAGTGACCAGACGTAAGTTGAGAACTACCTGTATTGAGTTCATCCACTTCGATCTATTGTTGACGTTCAGTCGTGTCCTTTACTGCATACTCCCTGTCCTGCACTGCCTCCCAGAGTCCACCCAAGCCCACGCCCATCACACTGACTATGCTATCTAACCATCTCATCCTCTGCCTTCAATTTTTTTGCCTTCAATCTTTCCCGCATCAGGATCTTTTCTAATGAGTCCTCTCTTTGCATTATGTGGCCAAAGTATTTGAACTTCAGCTTCCATATCTGTCCTTCCAGTTGATTTCCTGTAGGATTGACTGGTTTGATCTCCTTGCAGTCCAAGGGACCTCAAGAGTTTTCTCCAACACCACAATTGGATCTATTTGTTGGGGGAAAACTAGATAGAATGCTTATTATCACCTTGAAGAATAATTTATGGGCAGTCAATAAATTTAAAATAATAATAAGCACAATATCAACAATCATGCCTGCTTTACAAGGGCTTTGGAGCTGTGACCACTTGTGTCCCAAGAAATATATTCCATACTGTCTTTTAGATTTCTGTATTGATTTTGAAAATTAGCATTGCAACCCTATACAAATCTGCTCTGAATAAAGCCTGTCAGTATAGCAAAGCTTTGGAAGTTGATATGTACAGGAGACTGTGCACATTTTCATTGAAAATAGGTAAAAGATATATTTGGCCAGCAAAATACATCATTGCCTAAGTTTTGTTCTTCCATTTGCATTGGTATCAAAGTGACTATTAGAATTCAGAAGACTGAAGTTTTATTCAACCTTGAGTAAGAATTTCTTTTTCAAACATACTTCCTTTTGTAAAAAAAATTTTTTTTTAATTCCCAGATGTCTGAAATAAAGTGGGCAAGTTGAAATTAATAAAAGTTCTTCATGGATTTCCTCTCAGCCATGTTCCTTCTGATATATTGTAGCTGAATGTAAAAAAAGAGGAAGCTGGAATTTCAGCACTTCATTGAAACACCATTTTTACTCTTTTTATCTTATGTAAACAGCAGACAAATAAAATATGGGACAACACTATGTCACCGTCTATTTTGCTACTCCACTGTTACGAAGAGACCATTATAGCACATAAATTCTTGGGTTCAGATGATAGTTTTGTACATGGATAAAACTAGTCTCAGAAAGAATAAAAGGGCAGACATAAATGGGCTGCATAGATGTATCATATTTCAATATAGAAATTAGAAATATTACTTTGTTATATTATTATTAGAAATATTACATCATTACATTACTGTTAGAAAAATATTACAAAAATATTTAAGATATAAGATTTACGTCAATGGCTCCCATACACAAATATTTGTACTATAATTTCTGCCAGATTCTTTCCTCCATTCAGGAGGAATTTCCAAATTCCTTGAATTGCTTTGCTTGCATTGACATAGGCACTGCAGAGGGTCTGGCATAACCTCTTCAAAGGGTTCTCCAGCTTGGTTTAAGGAATTTAGGAGCTCAATGCAACACTAGGTTTAGGGTCTCCTGTCCTACCCATAGGACTACATTAACATTGTGGAATGTTTCCTGGAAAATGAAATACTGAACTTGCATTCAAAACCCACAGAACCTAACTAAAAATTAAATATACAGTGTATTCTGAGAAAATATATTGGACACAAAAGTCATAAGTTGTAAAATCCTACATAGAAATTTGGCCTAATTCACCCATTAATTAAACCAGAACTGGGTTAGTCTATTGGTGCACCTTCCCAATCTAAAATCTTAGCATCAGTTGGCTAACCTAGAGATACATTAACTAAAGGGTTGATTGGCCTGTTAAAATTCTGATACAGCTTGATGTTAGTCTATGGGTGCTTCTAAGCATCAATTTCATCTATTTACCAGTTTGAAAACCTATTGGCCAGTGTACTCATTGCCAAACAGACTCCTAACCTAGCCTATGGATGAACTTGCCTACCCAAAACCCCATTAGTCCATGGTGAACATGCAATATTATGTTGGGGATAAAACACCAAAGTAGGCAGCCTTTGCTTCTTTGCTTCTACATCTTCAATCACCTATAGCCTGCTTTAGCTTACCACTCTGCTTACGAGGTCCTTGTTTTTCTAGGCATATCCAGGTCATAATTCCAGCATATGTATGTCAGGCACAGCCATTATGCCATTTTTTATTTTGTTTTTCCTAGTTACTAGGGTGTGAGAATCAGCCAAGATCCAGTATAAATTTAGGAATCAAATTCATAGGTGGCAAAATCTGAATCAAGTTTCAAATTTAATATTGATAAAAAAATTGACCATAAACTTTAATGGAGGCACATCAAAATCCTGGCAGCTTCTTCATTTTTAGTAATACGGGATGAAATATTTTCAACTGTATCCTGCTTCAGCCAGATATCTTTACCATAATCAATTTTTGAAATATCCTTTTTGTCTCTTTGCTGAGATAATAGGGAATAATAAGGAAAGAGATGAGAGAGTTAGGAAAGAATAAGAAGCTACACATTTGCTCAAAAATGTTTAAAAAATAAATTCAGAAGTTTGGAAAGCCTACCATTACTTGTTTTTCGAACTAGCAGACTCCTTGTTGTGTTTCTTCAGCAATATTGTTGCTGAATAATTAATCTTCTGCCCACCCAGCAATTCAAAAGCACATGAAAATCAAGTTAATTAATGGGGACCTCCTCGGAGGGAAAATGCCGGCTGGCAAATCAACAGAGCAGCGAGTCGGTGCGACGGAGCAGCAAGTCGGTGCAGAACTCGCCTGTCCCAGGGGTGGAGCAGGAGTTTTGGAGGATGCCCCAGATATGAACATTGCCAGCCAGCTGAGGGGGGCAGGGTAAATAAAAAATAAAATAAGAAATGTATAATCTCTAGTCTATGTAAGCCTCCAAGAGTCTTTGGAAATTGGTGGCATAGAAATGTAATTAATAAATAAATAAAATATTAGCCTTTTCTGGAAATGCATTGTGTACATTCCTTGTACAACAATTTAAAAAACACATGGAAAGTGCTATATCATCACTATTAAATATTATAGTATAATATATTTTAAAATTTGATATTACATACAAATTTGTAACAGCAAGCATATTTGCCAGACTCTTTTATGATATGAAGAAATCTCAGTTGGAGACAAGACAGATATAGACCCTAGACAAGTAGCAGAAAAATACAAAGAACATCTTTAATTTTGTAGGGGAATGAAAGACTGATAGAGATTGAAAGGAACTATGTTCCAGGTCAGAGAACAACATTCAGAGTTAAGGAAGAATAAATTGGTATGGATTTGGGAAAAGATTGAGAATAAGCAAGAGCAAACTAGATTAGTGTGTTTCTTTCTTGTTCTCTCTCTCTACCTCCCTTCAAGTAAGCCTGCCTAAACAAACACAAGACACAAACAATAAAGCCACATTCCTTCAAGGGCTCTGAGCAATAACATGTGATGAAGTGCTAAAATGATAAAATGTATTAGGTAAGCAGCTACTCTTAATATCTCCTAAATGACTGCACCACTCCAGTCCACCTCAACTTTGTCCATATGCAAAAGGAAAATTACAACAATGCTTTCAAGGGCAAAGGATTCAACCCCTTAGATTTGAGTCAATGTTTTAATTTGAAGGTTCAGTTCAAAGAGGTGATTCAATTACTGAATCTCACCACTGGATCTTTACACAGGTGTTTTCAGGTTACTTACTGAAATTAAGTTTCCAAGGTAAGTTCTCCAGATTTTACAGAACACATACACAAATATGAGCATTTGATCATTTTCACTCTGCAATCAAATAGTGGCTGACTAAAGGAAAAGAAGCCATTTTTTTAAACACACAACAACACCCTAAATCACATTGTTCAGCTGCATATAGAGCAGTTTGAAAAGAAATCATTAGATTCTGTTTGGGATGAAATTGAATACATTCCGAAAGTGCAATAAATGAATTTTTATAGTAATACTATTGAAGATTACAACAATAAAAACTAATACAAACTGAAAAAAAACCCTTACAGAATAAAAAGAAAAGTATAAGTTGCAGGGAAAAAAAGAAAAGAAAAAAGAAAGAAAAAAATAAGAATATAGTGATGAATAAGAAATGTATAAGAAGTGATTTTCCCCTTTGTTACAGTAAGTATAAACAATTTTAATAACTTATCACCCTCTATTGAACTTCAACAAATGATATCTTCTTCCTATATCCCATTTCTTATCTATAAACAAGTCATCAAAGCCTTGCCATTTTCCTGATATCAGCAAAAATTCATTAAGGATTACCAGATATAACAATCTATTTTAACACTGATCAAATAAACCAACTTTATATTCCTTTTAATTCCATCAATCTTGATCTGTAATCCCTTCAAATAATATCCTAGAACTTGATTTCTTTTCATTTTTTTTCTTTTTTCACAAAATTCTTCAAAGCTTTAGCAAGCTTTGTTTGTAAATCCAACATAGGAAAATTATACAGGTTGCTCTCTTGGTTTGTTATTTGCATATTTGTTTTAATTATTAAGACATCAGTCAATTTCTTTTGTATAGTCACATGAAAAAGTAAGTACACTCTTGAGTTCTATGGCTTTATGTATCAGGACATACATCTGCTCCTTACTATTTCTTAAAAGTAGATAAATACAACCTCAGATATCAACAACACATATTATACCATGGCATCATTTATTTTACGAAAAGAAAGCCAAAATGGAAAAGCCATATGTGAAAATCTAAGTACACCTTAACTGCTTCCATAGGTATGAAGAGGCTAAGTAGCAGCTAGGTGCTGCTAATCAAGTGCCCTTGATCAATTGGTCATCAGCAAGTGTGACTAGCTCTATAAAAACTAAAGTTGGAGGGGTTTGCTGTTCTCCAGCATTGAGGTGTGTGTTAACACAATCCCAAAGAGTAAAGACATCAGCATTAATTTTAGAGAAACTAAACTGTTGCTGCTCAGCAATCTGGGAAGGGTTCAAAGGCCATTTTCAGACCATTTAATGTCCATCATTCTACAGTGAAGAAGATTATTCACCAGTGGAAAACATTCAAGACAATTGCCACTCTTCCCAGGAGTGGAAATCCCAGCAAATTCACCCCAAGGTCAGACCATGCAAAGCTCAGAGGAATTGCAAAAAATCCAAGAGTGACATCTCAGAGTCTACATGTTAGACAGTTAGCATGTTCAGTGTTAAAGTTCATGACAGTACAATTAGAAAAAAACTGAACAATTATGGTTTGTTTGGAAGGTTTGCCAGAAGAAAGCCTCTTCTCTCTAAAAAGAAAATGGCAGCACAGCTTAGGTTTGCAAAGTTCCATCTGAACAAATCAGATCAAAATTTCTGGAACACTGTCCTTTGGACAGACAAGACCAAAGTGTAGATGTTTGGCCATAATGCACAATACCATATCTGGTGAAAACCAAACATAGCGTATCAGCACAAACCTCTCATACCAGCCATCAAGCATGGTGGTGGAGGATGATGATTTGGGCTTGTTTTGCAGCCACAGGACCTGTGCAGCTTGCAATCACTGAGTTGGCCATGAACTCCTGTATATCAAAGTATCCTAGAGTCAAATGTGAGGCCATCTGTCTGACAGCTTATGCTTGGCTGACACTGGGTGTCAGGTCATGCAATAGGACAATGTTTTAATAGGACAATGTTATTCTCCAAGCACACCAGCAAATTTACAACAGAATGGGTGAAAAATAAAAGAATTGAGGTGTTTCTATGCCACAGGCAAAGTCCAGACCTCAACCCAACTGAAATGCTGCAGCAGGATTGCAAAAGAGCTGTGCATTAACAAGTGCCCACAAACCTCAATGAACTGAAGCAATGTTTAAAGAGGAGTGGGCCAAAATTCCTCTACAATGATGTGCGAGACTGATAAAGTCATACAGAAAACAATTACTTCAAGTTATTTCTGCTAAAGATGGTTCTACAACCTATTAAATCATAAGGTGTACTTAGTTTTTCACACATGGCTTCTTCTTTTTGGCTTTCTTTTTGTGAAATAAATGATGACATAGTATACTATGTCATGTGTTGTTGTTCATCTGAGGTTGTATTTACCTACAGAATTGCTAAGGACCAGATGATTTTTGTTATGTCCTGATACATAAAACCATAGAACTCAAAGTGGGTGTACTGTCTTTTTCACATGATTGTACATTAAGTATAACATTTTTTTTCAATGTCATTCTTAGTAGGCTGTCATTTTTAAAATATATTCATATCAATCTTGATCTTTTCAGGTAAAACTTGTTCCTTTTCTATAACATCTTTCAAACATAATATATCTGTAGAGACAGACACTCTTAAAATTAATTTCTAGATCCATTGTTCAAAAATATCCTTCACTATAACCAATTTTAAAATATATTGCTTCATCCTATAATTGGGAGTTGAGGTTGAGTGTTCTTCTTTAATTATAATCATTAGTTTTCTCTAATGTCCAATTTTAAAGTCTTATTACATTTTTAAAGAGTTCAAAACAAAAGCATTATCAATGGAGAAAATTCTTTATAATTCCAGTATCTCTTTTCAAATTAATCTGGACCCTCATTCAGTTCCTAAAATCAAAGTTTTAATTATCCTTTTGCTGTTTATTTGCTCCCAATTTTTTAAGTCCTTAAACTAGTGTTATTTCTCAGACACATATAGGCAGACATAGTTACTAAGGGACTAAATTATTTAGTACAATTAAGCAGATAACAGTAGAAAAGATTGCAAAGGCATTTGCAAAGACTGCTTGACTGAAGTAGATTGTTTGAAATACAAATAGTAATAGAATGGTTCAAATACGTTGCAGGAGTGAGACAACCAAGTCAGGCAGTCTGGTAGTCAAGGATTCAAGAGCAAGGAAGTACAAGAACAAGAGTCATAAGCTTAAATCCTGAAAAACCTGAAGGCAAAGTAACTACATATTGTAAATCTCTCTGCAGGCATCTGGCTGCAATTATTCAGGCCTTGTCTTTTGCCTAGCAAGGAGCCTCACTGAATGGCATTGCTCTGCTCCTGCTGCATGTGTTGAGACCTGGGGCTTGAGGGTGTTGTCTCATCAACCAACTGCTCCAGGTGATCAGGAGATGTCTGTGGTTTATATGCCTCCTCAGATGAATCATGCTTGAAGATTCTTGAGGCAATCCACAGATTCAGCTGAAGCAACATAAGGCTCATAACACCTGTTGTTTTAAAAACTTGTTGATCCAATAGCTGAAAATCAGTTAATGAGCAAATTCCAAAAGTGATTGGAAAAGGAAGTATGCAAACTAGTGTCCTTTCAAAGATGCTGACTATAGTCAGTTCTAAACCTGCAAGAGATGGCTGTATTGCAAGGAACAGCTGCCTGGAGCACTTGACAAGTTGGCAATCTCAAGTGTTGGCAATCTCAACTCTTCTCCTTGTCCAAAGAGGAATTATAGAAGAGCCAGTCTGCTCATCACCTATTCATTCTGCAACAATAGTCAGCTCTACTTTTTGCAGAGGTATTTTCAGTCTTTTTCCATTTTTTTTCCAGAAGTCAACATTCTATGACATAAATTAAGTTATGCATTATTTAAATATATAATTACAACAATGTATGCCCTCTTAATGGCTTGCTCAATAGTGCAAATGGTTAAGAGCTCAGCTTGCCGGCTGGAAGGTTGGTGGCCTGAGTTCAAGACCCGGCGTTGCTGTGCAGCAGGGCAAGCTCCTGCTGTTCTGCCTCAGCTCCCTCCCACCTAGCGGTTCAAAAGCATGCAAATGCAAGTAGATAAATTGATAACACCCCTTCTGTGCATC
>JANHZU010010095.1:0-10810 GCA_032468055.1 Acrochordus granulatus | reverse complement strand
GTGTAGACAAAACAGTGAACCAGTCAACACCTGACAAAGAAGACACAATGCAGTTCTGGGCACAGCTATGGGACAACACAAAGAAATATAACAAGAATGCAGCTTGGCTAAAGGAGGTGGATAAGAATAAAAAAGAAACTGAAATGAACTAATTAATAAGAACAGTAGAAATGGTGGAGAAAAAGGCAAAGAAGATCAAAAATTGGTCAGCAATTTGAAGAAGAACTGCATGATTTTTGGTTGAAACATCTGACTGGTCTACACCCACTCATTGCCAAGCTGTTTAACAAGGTACTGTAAGGAAGTGAAATTGAAGAATGGCTAATATCTGGCAAAACTACATAATAATGAAAGATCCAGGCAACTACAGGCCAATTAAGTGCTTATCAAGAACTTTCAAACTGCTAACTGTTGTAGTAGCTGATGTAGTCCAACAACATCTAGTTGAAAACAAACTCTTTTCATCTGAGCAGAAAGGAAATAGCCCAAACAGCAGAGGAACAAAAGATCAACTCCTAATTGACAAGATGATTCTGGAAAACTACAAGAGAAGAAAGACCAACTTGAATATAATGTGGATTGATTACATGATTGATTACATTGACTCTCTGCCAATGATTGGATAATCAAGTGCCTAGAAATAACAGGAGTCAGTAGTAATATCAGAAACTTTGTGCAAAGATCAATGGCACAATGGAAGACACAGTTTCTGGTCAATGGTGATAGACTGGGAGAGGTTAATATCAAGAGAGGAATCTTTCAAGGAGACTTCCTATCACCATTCCTATTTGTCATCACACTGATTCCTCTGTCAACCATACTGAATAAATCAGGCCATGGCTATCCAACATCAAAACATTTGCCAGGCTGTCCTTTACGTTGGATCCAATTTACATTCAATGATCCAAAGTTGTATGGAAAAATAGAATCTGAATAGAAGCTGCTCAACACTATCCATACACAGCCAGGACAATAGAGTTTGGACAGGATAAATGTGCCACACTCACCATCAAAAGGGGAAAAATGGTGAAAACTGAAGGAATCAAGATGCCCTATGGAAATAACATAAAGATTCTGGATAAAGATGATCACTACAAATACCTGCGCATCCCTTCAAGATGACAACATCAAGTGCACTGAACTGAAGAAGGTCTTAAAGTCCAAACTCAGTGGGGGAAATACCATCAAGGCAATTAACACCTGGGCAATTACAGTCATTAGATTCACAGATGGAATAGTGGATTAGACTCAAACAGAACTAAAGACCCTCAATAAGAAAACCAGAAAAATAATGTCAATAAATCATGCCCTTCATCCACGCAGTGATTTCAGAATTCAGACAGTCATGCTCTTGCCACATAACACTCCAGACTTAACAATGGGCAATAAGAAAGACAACTCTCTGGATGATGGATGTGGCAGTATCTGGAGACAGCAGAATAGAAGAGAAAGAACTGGAGAAAATTGACAGACTTTACTTACCAAGGAAAATAGATGGACATGGAATGTTGCAAGTACACCAGACAGTTGAAGAGTCAAAAAGGACATTGGAAGAATACCTGAAGGTCAATGAAGAAAATGCATTAAAAATAGGATACCAGAAAAACTTACTGAATATTGGAGAGATGAAATTGGCATACAAGAAAGCCCAAATGAAGAATAGAAAAGAGACATGGCAAGGCAAAGCATTACATGGCCAATACATTAAAAAAATAGAAGGCAAAGAAGATAATAACAAGACCTGGCAATGGCTAAGAGCAGGAAAATTGAAAAGGAGACAAAAGGGCTTATTCTGGCTGCACAAGACCAAGTGTTAAGAACAAATGCATATAAGGCTAGAATTGAGAAGGCAATAAATGCCATCTATGTAAAGAAGCTGAAGAAACAGTGGAGCACCTAGTTAGCTGCTGCAAGAAGATTGTACAGACTGACTACAAACAATGGCATGATAGACTAGCAACAATGGTGCACTGGAAGATCTGCAAGAAATACCATTTGCTTGCAAGCAAGAACTGATGGGATCATAAAATAGAGAAAGTAGTAGAAAATGAAATTGCTCTGGGACTTCAGAATTCGAACAGTCATGCACTTCCCTCATAACACTCCAGACTTAACAACTGTCAATAAGACAACTCTGGATGGTGGATGTGGCAGTATCTGGAGTCAGCAGAATAGAAGAAAAAGAACTGGAGAAAATAACAAAATAAAAAGATCTGCAGATAGAAACAGAACAAAAGAAAGCAAAGGTTGTACCAATACCAATAGTAATAGGTGCCTTGGGTGCAATCCCAAAACTATTGGAGCACCATTTGCTCACCATCAGTATTGTCAAATTCAACACCGTCAGTTGCAAAAGGCAGCATTACTCAGAACTGCTTACATTCTGTGATTATATGTTTAAGAACAGCATCTGCCTGTCCCAGGCACTTGGGAAGGACTCAGTAGGTGGAGAAAAATGCTAAATCCCATCTATACCTCTGGCTGACTGAGCAACGAACCATGATATAAAATGAAAACATCTGAACTTAGTGTAACAAGTGTAATAATAAGGCTATTAGAATATGCAAATGTTTACCTAGAGCATAAATATGCATCTATGAGTAAATTACAATCATTTATTTATATTATTAAATTATTAAAATGTGAATAGACTTGCTTTGGTTGCTATAGCAATGATTTCATCCTGATGGTGTATTAGCATGTAATCAATCTGTAATGAGAAAACCACCACAAATATTTTATTCATGGTGGTTCTGTCATATTATTTCAATAATAAAAAGCAGCAACACCTACTTTATTTTAGGTGTTAAGTTAGTTGTTGATACAGTGTTCAACAAGAATCTGGGAAACCCAGATTCAGATCTTTTCTGATAAAGAGAATTGGGAGATTGAAATAGGGCAACGTCACCCAATCTAATCTGTTTCAGAGGTCTTGCAAGCATAAAATGTAGAAATCCTATCTGTTGGTCTATATATTTCAGAAGAAAATTGATATAAATATGTAACTCATGTAGTACTTAAATGATTATTATAAAAGTAAATTTATTAATAATAATTGCAAAACTTGAAGTAAAAGGTAAAGGATTCCCCTGTCAATTGTGGCCGACTCTAGGGGGCAATGCTCATCTTTATTTCATAGCCGAAGAGACAGCATGTCCAAAGATGCTTCCATGGTCATATGGCTGGCATGACTATATGCCGAGGCACATGGACACTGTTACCTTTCCCACCAAAGGTGGTACCTATTTATTTACTTGCATTTTTACATGCTTTTGAACAGCTAGGTTGGCAGGAGCTAGGCAAACAATGGGAGCTCACCCCATTCGTGGGCCTCAAAATTAAGCCCTCCACCTTCCAGCCAACAAGCCCAGCATCTTAACTGTTCATGCCACCATGTAACCTCAAACTTGCAGAGTTCACTGCAATTTCTTTGCTTCTTTGTTAAATATCTGACCATCTTTATTATTCCCACGGCCTTAATCTCATCTTACTATTTACTGTTGGGAAATTTCCCTTCCTCACATTTAGGGCATTTGGGGTCCTTACTCCTTGGGTTCCTTTTTGTTAGCAACATCTGCTATGTTTGATTCTCTATTAGCTCTCTGTGCTTCTTTGCTAATTAACTGACAGCATTCTGGGAAATTTGTGCCCACCACCACATTTTTGCTCAACACAGGTGAGATACAATCCCTATAGTTATATCTTTTGGGGATTTTTTCATTGCTAACTATCCCTTCATCAACAGTAACATTTATATTTTCCCCAAAATGCATGTGAGAACTTGCATTCCTATTCTGAGAGAACCTCCAACAAGATAAAAGCGCACCAGTGTTAGGTTCTACCTGTCTCTAATAGATAAAGACTTACCCTTGCTTGTACTTTTCTTTTCGTCTTAGCTGGGTTTTGAAGATTAACAGCCAGTCGCTAATAAATTTTTCTATGTCCAGCTCACACAGATTCTACATGACTAACTTTGTAACATTTGCATCCTCATCTCTGCATCATGCTGTCCTTTTTTTATACTAAATTGTCTTCTTATGTTCCTCAGACTTTTATGTGTTTTCTTTTTCTCTGGTCCTTTTCTAATAACTAACCAGCTTTTCTTTGCTTCTTCTGTACTGCAGACAAAAAACAATCCTCAGGCAGCTCTATTCTACAGCGATCTGTCTTCTGTTCTACCCAGAAGCAAAGAGATCTTGTGGAGCATGTAGAAGCTATTCTAACACTTCCAATAGAAGAGAATATCTGTAACTCAAGGTGGAACTATGGACTCCTTGGTGGTCTCTGAGCTTGGTTACTTACTTGCAGACATTTCATTACCTGACTAGATAACATCATCAGTGCAATGTCTGAAAGCAAGCAACCAAGCTCAGAGAGCACCAAGAACTCCATTATTCTAACACTGCTTGTTTCACTATTTCCTCTGGGCTCCTCTTCTCTGATTGTAGCCATTTATTACCTGGGCCTGCCAGCTGAGCTCATAATTTTCTTACTACTTCTTCAGGTACAAACAGACATTCCCTATATCTCTGCTTCTATACTATTTGTTGCATTATATTTAATATGATAGCTTTAAGATGATATCTTTCTCTGTCATTATCTACAACATCTCTTAGGCCTTTCCAGTAAGTATGGATGCTAGCTGGGCAATCTTTTCCCAGTTTGGCTAGGCACATTCAATTGCCACTCTTTCAAACATTATACAATAAGATTTTAATTCTCCTCTTCTGCTAATTTGGGGTTTTTAATTTCCTTAGGGTCTACTTTGTTATGAGATGGAAAGATTTCACTCGTATACCTAGAGTAGATGCTGGCATGCCTGTAAGTGCCATTAATATCACCTTAAATCTTCAATTGTAGATCCTCCTCCTTAGCACACATAGCATGACCACTAAAGGTAAAGGTTTCCCTTTTCAACCATGTCCGACTCTAGGAGGCAGTGATCATCTCCATTTCTTAGCCAAAGAGCCAGTGTTGCCTAACTATACACTGAAGCAGACACAATGCTACTATCTTTCCACCAATTTAGGCAGTTCCTATTTATCTTCTTGTGTTACAGGGCACCTGGGTCTCAAATTCAGGTTGCCAACCTTCTGGCCAACAATCCTCGTATCTTAACCTCTAGGCCACCATGCCATGCAGTAAAAAAAAAATGGCAAGATTGCCCAAGAATCTCCTTCTCCTTTCTTAATGCTTTTGTTCTTTAATGTTTGCAGCTAGACAGCAGGTGAGTTAATTAAGTCTGAAACTTCTCAGTATCTATTTGAGACTGAGATTGATTTTGACCCACAGAAAAAAAGTCTTTAACCTTGTGACCATTGGGTCATCCCAGACCATCCAGGCAGTCCACACACCACACTTAGCACAAACAATATACAATTGTACAGAAATCCAAGCAATAGTCTAGGCCTTTCACAAACTCTCTGCTTTAATTTTTTTTCATCCAAGAAAAGACATGTTTTCTTAGCTGTTTCTGTTTATAAACTTACATTTAAATTAGTATGATTATAATGTTAAAGATTACAATTTTACAGAATCTGTACCAGGCTGATAAGTTGCACTAGGCATTATCAGAAATCTGGTGTTGATATTCTTGCCAAGATCTAGACAAAAATAAAGTAACACTCCCCTCCCTTGTAATTAAAAAAATGAATATGGCATGCGTAGAGACATGCTGTCCCTTTTGCTTCTATGATCAAAGGAATTCCATTCTGACTAAAATGGTAAAAAATATTTCTTCTCTTTTCTGTTTGCTGTTCATCATTTGCTTACTCCTGAAAGATAATACTGCACATCACCCTACATCAATAATAGATCTTCAGTTCTATAAGTAATGACATCACAAATGCTTATCACAGGCTAGTGCCATCCACAATCAGGGGTGTTCTCAAGGTGTGTTAAAAAATAATCAAAATAGGGTGTTAGCCAGAAAAGATGGCAGTTCTTTGAACCCAGTATGCTTTTGCCCAATAACACTCCATGTCAGAAAGGCAGATAATAAAACTCTTTATGCGTATAAGCAAACAGGGCAGCTTGCTGATCTCTCAGCCAAAAGAGGAGCAACCTAAAAGAGTAGCGAATTACTTTATATACAGTTCAAATATATAGGGTTTTGGGCTGAATTTATCCATTGTTTCTAGTCAATTGACACATTGCTGACATTGCACATGTGTGTGCTAGCTACCATGTAGTATATTGATACTTTTCTTGTTTGTTGTTGTTCAGTTGTTAAGTCATGTGTGACTCCCATAAGCCCATGGACTGCAGCACACCAGGCCTTCCTGTCCTTCACCATTTTTGGAGTCTGCTCAAATTTATGTTTACCACGTTGATGATGCTATCTAACAGTCTCATCCTCTGCTGTCTCCTTTTCCTTTTGCCTTCAACCTTTCCCAGCATGAAGATCTTTTCCAATGAGTCCTGTCTTCACATTATATAGCTGAAGTATTTGAGCTTCAACTTCAGTATCTGTCCTTCGAAGGAACAATCAAGCTTGATTACCTGTAGGATTGACTGTTTTGATCTCCTTGCAGTCCAAGGGGCTCTCAAGTGTTTTCTCCAGCACTACAATTTGAAGGCATCAATTCTTCAATGCTCAGCCTTCCTTATGATAAAAATCTCACAGCCATTCATTACTATTGGGAAAACCATAGCTTTGACAAAATGGGCTTTTGTCAGCAAGATAATGTCTTTTCTTATTAATTTGCTATCTAGGTTTGCCGTAGCTTTCCTCCCAAGGAGCAAGCATCTTTTAATGTCATGGCTGCAACCACCATCTGCAGTGATCTTGGAGTCCAAGAAGGTAACATCTGTCACTGTTTCCATTTCTTCCCCTTCTATTTGCCAGGAAGTAATCGGACTGGATGCCATGACCTTTGTTTTTTTAATGTTGAGTTTCAAGCCAGTTAGCTCATCGAATATTCATGAGGTATGGTTTTAACATTATAATAAGTTTAAGAGTGCAAGAGTTCAGCTTCAATGTCCATGGCCAGTTTCAACCAATTCTTACTGTTACTTGAAAAACATCCTAATCTACTAGAAACGTTAATCCAGAAACCTCCTAGTCACTAAAACAATCAAAAAGGGGCTTCCTGTCTGCTGCCTCAGGGGTCATGATTGCACAATTCTATAGCATTTAAATGCTATATTAAATTGCAAGTCAATAAATAAATATCACTTTTGGTGGGAAGGTAACAGCATTCTGCACACCTTAGAATATAGTCATGCTGGCCACATGACCATGGAAGCATCTTTGGACAACTTTTGCTCTTTGCTGTGAAACAAATATGAGCACTGCCCCTTAGAGCTGGATACAACTGGCAGGTATTAAAGGTAACCTTTACCTTTGATGGGCATGCTATGGTGCAAGAGATTAAAATGCTGGGTTTCTTGGCTGCAACATCAGCAGCTCAAGTTCGAGACCAAAGAGCCACCGTATAATGGGGTCAGCTTCCATTGTCTGCCTAGCTCCTGCCAAATGAGAAGTTTAAAATCATGTAAAAGTGCAAGTAGATAAATAGGTACCACCTTTGATGGGAAGGTAACAGAGTCCATGTGCCTCAGTGTATAGTCATGCTGGCCACATGACCATAGATTTGTTTTTGGACAAATGCTGGATCTTTGACTAGGAAATGAAGATGAGCACCGCCTTGTAGAGTTGGCCATGATTGGCAAGGTAAACCTTTACCTTTTTTACCCTTTGTAAAAAGGTACAGGACTTCAATCAGATGGTCACAGCCCACTGTCTTGACTTTTTTTATATTCCTTCCTCCAAAACAGACACTCCTGTCTACAATGTCAAGACAATGATCCACTCTCCTTCTTTAATTGAATATATCTATGACATGAAAGGGAGTTGCCATTCACAGAATATTGTCTCATCTATGACTGATCATTATATTATTTCTTGATGAAGGAATAGAATTGACTACTGGGACCAATAAAGCCATTTTATTGGCCTGAGCTTTCAGGTTATTTCTTAAAGTCATCCTCAGAGGCGGTACACAAAATTTGTTCCAACTCCAGTATTTCTTGAACAAAAACATAATATTTTTTAAATCAAACCTTTCAAAAATGTGCTTATAAGTAAACAATGACATATGAAACCCTTATTTACAATTTCTTTTCTTGGCAGTAACTTCAGTTCTCCATCAGCAGAAGTTATCTGCATACATCATCCATTTAGGTTTTTTGGTAATTTCTCTCCCATAAAAAGCTTCATGTGGAGAAAGCCATGATGGAATCTTCAGCAGCATGATTGCTTCACATCTATTCCACACTCTTATAAGGGCATACCTAACAAAATGATCTTTAAATAATTGATCAATTTTAAACTTTTCATACCACAATGAATTTGTATGCCATCCAAATCCCAAGTCGTGACCTTCAAGTTCCAAGAATTTTGTGTTTTTAAAGTAATCCATTCTTTCAACCATACCAGACAGCAAGCTTCATAATACAATCTAAGATCAGGTAATTCCAAATCTCCTCTTTCTTTAGCTTCTTGCAATGATTTAAATCTTATCCTTGGTTTTTTGCCCTCCAATATTAATTTAGAAATATCTTTTTGCCATTGTTTTAACATAGTATCCTTAACCAAAATTGGTATCATCTGAAAGAGAAATAACATTCTGGGTAAAACATTCATTTTAATGGCAGAGATTCTACACATCAGAGAGAGCTGTGGTTTACTCCATCTTTCAGTAACATGTTTAATCTCATGCCAGACCTTACATAATTATTTTGAAACAACTTACAATTCATAGTTGTCAAACAAACTTCCAAATATTTGACCTTTTTTCAATCTTAAAACCAGTTCTATTAGTCAACATTTCTTTTTCTTTTCATTCGTGTTTTTGTCTTTTCTTCATTTATTTTTAATCCTGCCAATTTACCAAACTTTTTCAATTTTCTCATCACATAATCTATATCAGTTATGGGATCTTGCAACACCAACATCATATCATCAGCAAAGGCACATACCTTGAAGTTTTGATTCCCTACTTGGAGGCCCTTTATCTTTACCTCTTGTCTAATGTCTCTCAGAAGAACTTCCAAAACCAAAATAAATAATTGGAGTTAAGGGACATCCTTGACACGTCCTTTCTGAATTTCATAAGGTTTAGTCAATTCTCCATTTATAATTACCCTTCTGCATTACATAAATCAATCTCAAACCCTGCAAGAAATTCTGTCACAAGTCCATGTTCTCTGCCACTTTAATAATAAAATCTTAATTCAAATTATCAAAAGCTTTTTCCACATCTAAAAATATTAAAGTAGTCTGTTTGTCAATACATTGTTGGAAATATTCTATAGTATCCAACACAACTTTCATGTTATCTCTCATCTGTCTTTTAGGCAAAAAGCCACAGTGGTCTTCCGATATATAGTCCTTAAACACTTGCTTCAGTCTAATGGCCAAAATTGATGGAAAAATTTTGTAATCATTCTTAAGAAGTGAAATTGACCTATAATTCTTAGTTGATATCAAATCAAGTCTCTTCTTAGGTAGGAGTGCAATATTAGCTTCCCCCTAAGAGTCTGGCATAGATTCACCTGCATAATTGAATTCATCAGGTCTTTCATAGGTAACAACAATACTTAATCTTCAAAACATTTATAGTGGAAATTGGTCAAATCATTTGGGCTTGGAGCTTTTGCCATCTTACTTCTCTTAACAGCTTGTGATATTTCCATAATCGTTATTGGACTGTTTAAAATACACTGTTTTCAGCTTAGGCAATTTTTGATTTTTTAAGTAAGAATCTATTTCTTCTTCTGAAACAGCATTCTTTCTATAAATATTAGAATACTAATGCCAAAAAGCATTTTGCAGTCTTGTATTTTCTATTGATATAGTCTTCCCCTCTCAAATTTTCATAATATATTTTTTTTTCTATTTGCTTCCTCTGGTCTACAAGCAACCAGGTTTGTTCACATGCTCAAAATATTTCTGCTTTGTAAATTTAAATTTCCTTTCAATTTCAATTGTTAACATAGACATTGGTTGCTGTAGTATTTTTTTCTGATTAAGTAAGTCTATATCTGTTGGCAATTTTTGTAATTCTTCTTCCTTTAATTGTGTTTAATATATTTTGCTTTTCCATGTTCCTACTATAATTTTGTCTTTGCAGCTTTGGATTTTCTTTTTCTATATGGCAACATCAATAACTAGATACCCTGATGGCTTTAATATAGCCATATCATAACACCATTTGTACTCCAAAAGATCCTGAGCTCTTCCTAAGTAGCATGTTGAGAATCATCCAATCTCAATCTGAGGACATGCCCATTAGGCATAGCATCATAAACAGCTCAGGCATATAACTTGAGCTGAAAGACAACTAGAAGACTGGACTAGGCTGATACCTTAAGCCAGTGGAGTCTTTCAGATGCAAAGGAGGACTCTTGGCAATCACCCCACATGCTCTTGGATGATCTGTAGCTGCCTAGTTGAGGAGAAACAGGGGTCCTCTTAAATTGGGTGTCTGTTGATTGGAGAGTAGGGATGACAAGTCCAACTTGAGGTAGTGCATCCATCCTAGCCCTCCTTGACCTCTCGGAGGCTTTTGATACTGTTGACCATGGTATCCTTTTGGGTCAGCTGTGGGGGCTGGGGCTGGTTTGGCTCCTTTCTCTGTGACCAGTCCCAATCAGTGGTAATAGGGAGAAAGAGATCCAGCCCTCAGCCATTACTTTGTGGTGTGCCATAGGGCTCAGAGCTTTCTCCTCTCCTTTTTAACATCTACATGAAACCGCTGGGTGAGATCATCCGTCACCATGGGATGAGGTATCATCAGTATGCTGA
>JANHZU010010094.1:25411-37248 GCA_032468055.1 Acrochordus granulatus | reverse complement strand
ATGTAATGAGTTCTTAGCTGAATTGCCTTACATATAAACTTAGCAGTTTTGCTTTTAATGAATATGTTAGAGCCCAGGAGGACTCTGTGCTTCACTTCTCAATGGGATGTTCTTTCAAGTAGGGATGATAAAGATCTAAGTCTAAGGTGACATAGGGTTGTCATTCAAACAAAACATTAGTAATATCTTCATTGGTCAAGGCATGGATATACACGTCCTCTCATGATGTGACAGGGGATGGAAGTACCCATATTTGGCCATGGAATCCAACAACTCAAGTATTGCTCTAGAATTAAACCCTCCCCAATGATTGAGTAAAACTCAGTGACAGACATTTTTTGAACTGGAAAATGGTTTTGTTCTTAGCCAGCCAAATTAAAGATGTATTTTTTGCCAATAACTGCTTCTGGTGTGAAAACAGTAGCTTTTAAATATTCCTGAAAAAATTATAAACAGGAAGCCTTTGTCTGATGCTGAAAATACAGTAAATCACTTTTTTCTTTCTTCTTCTTCAAATTTGGCAACTTTAAGAAGTATGGACTTCAACTCCCAGAAATTTGGTACACTGAGTGAGGAAATCTGGGAGTTGAAGCCCATACATCATAAAGTTGCAAGATGACAAACACTGATTCAGATAATAGGTAAATCCTTCAGCATTAAGATTGCAATCTTAGGACATTAGTTTATGTGCTGTGTCTTTCTACTGATGAGGCATAAATGATTAGGCTCAAATTATCCTACTTTGGATATGCTATGTGAAGACCTAGCTCTTTGGAAAAGGTTCTAATTTTGGGAAAGGTGAAAGAAAGAGAATAAGACAACTATCAACAAGGTGAATTGGACCCAGTCACAATGCAATGGGTACACTGTTGGAAGATCTGAAAGATCAGGTTAGGGAGAAATCATTATGGAAAAAACCATGTGGAAACTAAGAATCAACAATGACTTGTTTTGCATGGCACATAATCAGTCAATGTTTCTCCTGATAATAGTAGGTGCCACCAGAGTCCGAAGTAGCTTTTTCTGCTGCTCATTTTATTAAAATTTCTAGAAGAATTAACTTCAGTGAATATGCCAGAGTTACAGTGTATGTTCTGTACACGGGCAGCTGAAAACAACTGAGCAACCATATAAGATTGCAGTCATTCTGTGTTGCCACATGGTGGCCAGTCAAGAGACAGAGAGTTTTTTGACATTCTAAAACTACGAGCTCAGACCAAGATGAAATATCAAAAAGAATTTTCAAAAGAGTTACCAAGAAAGATGCATCTACTTTTCTCTTTTAGCTTGCCAGAAAACTTGAGAAATAGCAGCAGAGAGATCACTGGTTGTGCAGCACCTCTTCTTCTCAGGACTTTAGATGTTTGCTGAGGTTTCAGATATCTGGAATTTGCCATCTTCTTATACTTTTCTTTAGAAACAGTTTTTACAATCATATTTGTAGATAGCTTGATAGCACATCTTATAAGGTCATAGCTACAATCAGTGGACACTGTGCCAGAGATACTGTATTTTTAAATAAGACTTGGCCCCTAGAAGACAGCACCAAGGGATAGACTTGTGCAACTCTGGCCAATAATTTAGGAATCCAAATAACTGATTCTATGACAAAGACGAGGCATGATTTCTAACAGACAATACCTGAAAATGGTTTAATGTCATATTTAGTCAATAACTTGGAACCCACATAATATCTGGGGATTTGCCATCTTTTTATACTTTTCTTAAGAAACAGTTTCTACAATAATACCTGGAGATGACCTTTTGCTGAGAATATTTTTATGGGAAATATTTCTAGTATGGAGCCATTGCTCTTCCTCCCCTTTGTAGGTGTTAGATTAAGGAGCATATATTGTTCTGTTTATTTCAATTGTTAGAATACAGGTAAAAGGTTATGGGTGAGTATAATTTACATATAATGCTACAATCCACAGTTTGCTAAATAACTGTTTCTAAGTTTACATGTAGAGGAACATACAGCACAAGATTGTTAAGTTAAATGACAGACATATTACCTTAGCTGGCTAAATTTATATGTGTAAAAAGGAAAAAGACGTCCATGGTAGCATTTCCTCACCAATCTTTCACTGTGTGAATACGTACGCCTAATATATTATCCTTCCTAACTCAAAATTCTGAAAATTATCATGATAATATACTTTGATATGTCCTGGAATCAAAGGGCAGCCAAGGCTTTGGATGAATTGCACCCATGCAGCCCCTCTCTACCCATCCCACTCGATATTCCCCGTGGTTCATGGAAGAGCTATGAGTGCTGAAGAGGCTAAAGAGATGCCTGGAACACCGCTGGTGGAAGATGAGGGATGAATCCGACCGAACATGAACTAGAGAACTGCTATCAAGGCCGACCTTGTGGTGATAAGGGTGGCAAATGTAATTATTTCTCTGCCCTTATTGCATCCACAGAGTTTCATCTTTTGGCCTTGTTTAGAGTCACCTGATCCCTTCTTGGAAGAGGGGATTCAGGAGGTCTTCTCCAGGGCCATGCAGAGGAATTTGCAGAACACCTGGCAGATAAAGTCGCTCAGATTCAATCCCAGTTGGAAGCCATGTGTGAGGCAAGTCCACTTGAGATGCCTAATGAGGAATCTTGCCCAGTTATCTGGGAACAATTCAGTCCTATTGCCCCTGATGGGAGAGAGTCCTCAATGCTACCAGTGTGACCACTTGCCAATTAGATCCATGTCCCTCCTGGTTGGTGAAAGCCGCCAGGACGGTGACTAACAGGTGGGTCCACACAGTGATAAATTCTTCACTGCGAGAGGTGATATTTCGATCATGTTGCCCCTGATGAAGTGGACAGGGTCCTTGATGCTGTCGGTGCAACCACTTTCCAATAACATCCATGTCCCTCCTGATTGGTGAAAGCTTCCAGGATAGTGACTAACAGATCGGTCCATGCAGTGATAAATTCCTCACTGTGAGAGAGGATATTTCTGGGACCTTTTAAAGAGGCTCTGGTCTATCCCCTGCCAAAAAATATATCATTGGACTCCACCTGTCTGGACAATTATCATCCAGTCTCCCACTTACCCTTTTTAGGGAAGGTGGTTGAGAGGTGATTGCATGGCAACTACAGAGGATCCTGGAGGAAGCAGGTTATCTGGACCTGTTTCAGTCTGGGTTCAGGCCCAGTTATGGGATGGAGACATTGCACTCATCTGGTGAAAGCGGGATGGGGGTAGTGCATCTCCTTGATCTCTGCGGCTTTCAGTGCCATCGACCATGGTATCCTTTTAAGTTAATTGGAGGGACTGGGGCTGGGCAGTGTGGTTCTGTGCTGGTTTGGCTCCTTTCTCCAAGACTAGCCCCAGTCGGTGTTAGTAGGGAAACAGAGATCCAGTCCTTGGTCGCTACTTTGTGGTGTGCTGCAGGGCTCAGTACTTTCTCTTCTCCTTTTAAACATCTACCTGAAATTGCTGGGTGAGATCATCCATTGCCATGAGATAAGGTATTATCAGTATGCTGATACTCAGATTAATATATCCATCCCTGGTGACCCAACTGATGCTGTCTCAGCCTTGACTTGGTGTCTGGACGCTGTACAGGTCTGGGTAGGGGACTAGAGGCTTCAGTTGAACCCTGGCAAAACTGAGTGACTTTGGGTGTCTGGGGGTTCTGGATCTGGGACTTTAACATCTCTAACTCTGGAGGGAGTGTCAGACCCTGTGTGTAATCTGGGGGTTCTCCTGGACTTGCAACTCCTGCTCAAAGAGCAAGTGGCAGTTGCAGCTAGGAGGGCCTTTGCACAACTTTGTGTTGTGCATCAGTTGCGCCCTTTCCTGGACCAGGAGTCGCTTATGCCCTTGCCATCGCTTCACTGAATTATTGCAATGTGCTGTTCATGGGGCTACCCTTGAAGAGCATCCAGAAGCTACAATTGGTTCAGAATGCAGCTGTGCGGATGATTTTAGGGGCCCAGAAAATGGCCCAAGTAACACCTTTATTCCACAAGCTGCATTGGTTGCCGGTTTGCTTTTGGGTGCAATTCAAGGTGTTAGTTTTGACCTTTAAAGCCCTTCATGACATGGGACCAGGTTATCTGAGAACCTTCTCTCCCAGTGGGGATGACCCGCCCCACCAGAACCAGCAGAAGAGACCTCCTTCAGATCCTGTCAGTCAAAGAATTTTGGTTGGTGGGGTCAAGAAGAAGAGCTTTTTCTGCTATAGCTCCTGCTCTGTGAAACATCATGCTCCCAGAGGTGAGGTCTGTGCCCGCCCTTGCAGCCTTCTGGAAGGGCCTTAAGACCTGTTTCTGCCTACTGGCGTGGGACTCCAATGGGGGTACAATATCTTGGAGGTGGTTAGTGGTCTAGTATTGTCCTCCTTCCCCATATATTTCTGCTCCTCCCCTCTCCATTTGGCTATTTTTATTCCATTTTATGGGTTTTAATTGTTTTATCTATTGTATTTTACACAATAAAATATTGTATAAAATATTTTATGATTAATAAAAATATTAATTTTTATTTGTGTGTTGCTGAAAGTCATTTCTGAGTTCGGCGGCATATAAATTAAATTGAATAAATAAATTAAAAACCAGTTTGGTGTACTGGTTCGGACACCAGGCTAGAAATCAAGGGACTGTAAGTTTTAGTTCTGCCATAGATACAAATCCAGCTGAGTGATGGCCAGTCACTCCCTCTCAACTCTAGGAAGCAGGCAAGAGCAAACCACTTCTGAAATTCTTGCCTTGTAAACTGAAGAGATTAGTCCAGGCAGTTATCAAATGCTGACACTGATTCAAAGGCACACACATTCACAAATTTGTGACACATTTGAGACATTCATGACTGTCTGAATTCTCTCTGCATTCTTGTGTAGTGCATGGAGTGATGTGACATAATATATAGTGCTAGTTTGAAAAAACTCATGATATGTCATGCTTGAAGACCAAAATCTGCCAATTTTTCCAGTGCTGCTTTGAGGTTTTGCAAAAGCACCTCATCTCAAAGTGCTGGTTCTGATGCAACTCCTTTAATAATGTTGTTATAATTATATAACCTGTAATTATGTTGTATGTAATTGTGGTAAGAAATAAACACTTTGGTCTCAATGAGATTAGAAGAAAATTGTCCTTAGTTCTAGAAAAGGGACTTTGCTCAGCCTGTAATAGTGGACTCATTGTAAATCACTAGAGATCCTGATAGTTCTAGTCTTCCATCCTGAGGCTGGATGGAAGATATTACGATATCTTCAGAGATATCATAATAAATCCTGTATTAAGGTACTTTCCAGATTCATAGCGATGGGAATCCAAGTATGAGCTCCAATCAACTCTGAAAGAATTTCCTCCTTCCATGTGACCCATCTCAGTTTCTACTTTTTTTGCATGTGGCTTATGGAAGTGAATTTGCTTTATGAAACTTGGGTATGGCATTTTTCTGTAAAGCTATTTTATTTTTGAAGTGCTTGAGTGTGCCAGGACCATCTATGAACATGGCACAGCATCATCCAATACATTTTTCAGTTTATTTTTAGTTGACTCTTGTTGGTCTCATTGACAGGAAATATAGTGCAGAGGTTGTTGATGGAATTCCAATTCAGGAGCAGTTTCTCCAGTCAGTCATGACCCCAGAGTGATGATCCACCTGTTTTCATAACATATAAATCCCATATACCTTGATGGTCATTGTATTTTACAGTTACAGGTATGTCCCCAGGTTTTTTTTTGCAGGGGGCAAATGGCCTTCCTGGTCCCCAAAGAGGTATTCAAGAGGTGTAATTATTGTCCATTGCTGTAAACAATGGTTGTGGAGTGTCTATGCACTTGGGGTCACTCCAAGTGCTGCTCCTTCTCATTGATATGGAGGTGAGATGCTAACTGCATTTTTTTCCTGCTGATCTTAATCTGTATTGTTTTTTGAGCCAATGTTCATGTAGACCTTCTGAATGTTAGGCTTTTGGCTGCATTCATAACAGGAAGCGGCTTGCTCCCTCTTGCAATATAAAGGAACTCCATTGTATGTGAGAGAATCTGTACCACAAATCGGAAACCTATTAGCTACAATCTTGTTGCCAAGTTTCTGAGTATTCCTTCTAAATCAAAATAAGAGGCAAGGCAGATCTGCTTACTCTTCAGAACAACTTTCTCTGACCCAGGGCCCATCACATATGCTGAAAGATGCCAACTTTCATGGACCAGTCAGAAGGTAGCAGACAGGAAGCCAGCTGGCTTAGAACAATTCTCCATTCAAGACAGATAAGCAGGACATTTGCAGTCAAATAATGGACTTAGTCACAATGTGATGAAAACGTGGCCACCAATTTGATGTCTCCTAAGGACCCTTTCCTCACTTGCACTTAACTGTAGTGCAAACATGCCCTAGCAGACTTCTGTTTCTATTGTGTCTTTATAATATTCCCTCCATCTGATTCCCAGCCTATACCAGAAACAGTTTTAAGTTGTCCCTGGCTATACCAGCATACATATTGTGTTGCCCTGCTCACAAAAGGACAGGTTTCTCTATGGATATGCAATGTGATATGCTTCGTCTATCATTCTGTTAGTGATGGAGTCAGGTGACCCATACAGGGTAGAATCAGCACAGTCTATATTGCTCTTTTTAAACTAATGTTGGGTTCTCATTGCATGTATTCCCACAAAATATATGTGCAAAACTTTAGCAATTTGTCAAAATTCATATTCTAGTTAGCTCCATGGAACTCATAGTGATCAAAAGATGTGTTTCCTATTGGCTGATGGTGTTTGGTGGTAGTGAAAGGAAAAAAACTAGGGAATCCATCACTTTCTATCTTAAGCAGTGTGTAAATGTGCAGTGTGCACCTTTTTTGTTGGCATTGTGCAATGGGTTCCTTGGTGGGGACAACACATTTTATACAGCATAGTTTTCTATCAGCTGAAGGGCTGGTGGATAGCACTCATGCTTGCTATCCCAATGAAGAAAAGTACTAATGAGGAAGAATGTTTAGACAAAAATCAAGGAAGATAAGACTAGCAATTTTTTATTTTATTTAAATATTTATATAGCCATCCATCTCAGAGCATACCTCTGAGCAGCTCAGAATAGTCATATGCCTCTTTCAGGATCAGAGACAGCTTGTTTTTTTTAATACAAACAGCCAAGGAACAATATTAAAGGAACTGAAATATGTACATTATTTTTTTTATTATTTCTGTTTAAATCCTGAAAGAGAAACAGAAGTTTCACAGTGATAAAGTGGCTAAAGTGCTATGATTCAGGATGTTCCTTGTTCCCACTAAATAAACTGGGTTATTCTAGCTGCATGTTGGTTCTAGATTGGGGCAAGATTTTGCATCTGTCCTCAAGTTGCAGAATGCCTAATGTTGACATTTTCCCCAGAATTTTTCTCCTAGGTCTTGGAGTTTAGAGAAGATGCGAAGGATGCAAATGAGAATATTTTGCTTCAGAGAAACCTTTCATTCTCATTCTTATCCTTAAATCTGTTCGAAATCCCTAAAAGAAGCAAAGATAATTCCACTGAAAATCAGCTATTTTGCCATACCACAAAGTAACAGTACTACAGTTTATTATCCAGCTTGGTAAAAGTACTTGTGAACATGATCTTGAAACATATTCAGAGCAAACTGAATATGAACAATTAATGAAAAGTGGCTGCAAGAAAGGCAAATGTTGTTTTGAACTGCAGCAGCAGAAATATAATTTCCAAATTACAGGAAATTACTGTTTTACTTATTCTGCTTTAGTCTCAATCACGCTTTAAGAAGGATTAAGAGAAATTTGAACAGATTTAGAGAATGGAAACAAGATCAAGAACTGATAGTTAAATCCTATGAAATGAGATAGAGCTAGATATGTTTTGTCCTGAAAAAATACAAGTTGTATAGCGAAGATGATAGCACACTACAAACAACTATAACATATTTTTTATATAGGAGAAGATCAAGACCTTTTGTTCCAAAGGATAGAATATACGGTACAGGTAGTCCTTGACTTACAACCATTTGTTTAGCAACCATTCAAAGTTACAATGGCACTAAACAAAATTACTTATGACAATGTAAATTGTATGACTGAACAATTGTGATCCTATGTCAAGGATTACCTGTGATGAATTTAAGCGACAAGAAGGCAGAATCCAACTGAATACTACAAAAATAGTCTAATAATAAGAGCAAGACAACAATGGAACCTATTACCTAGAGACTGGTGGGCTTCCCTGTTTTAGATATTTCAGATGGAGACTGCATAGCCATCAGTTTAAAATGCTTTAATTTCGTAATTTCTGTACTGAGCAGGATATTGGCCTTGAATGATAGTTTCCCATGTCATAATTCTGAAATTCTAAATTGCACACAACTTAATTTGAATTTAAGCAATATCACTGCAGTTTATGGGGATCTATGTTCTTCATGGAAAAGATGGATTTGATTGTGACAGGTGACATCATGTCTTTTGGAGTAGGGCAGCAAGAAGCAAGAGTGAATTATTTTCGGTATGGGAAAGGTATAGCAAAATAATAAATATGGGAAGGGGAAACTCTGGAAGATTTTAGTCAAAATCTGGAGATGGGAACAAACAGGAACCCATTGCAGAGATTAAAATGTATCATATCACACAATGTCAAGGAAAGTGAATGATTTGAGCAACAAAATGCTGGATGGTGCTAAGGGGACTGGAATGAGTCGATTAGATTTTTTTTTCAATTTCACTTTCAATTTCTACATAGAGGACATAATAAAAGGGTATCGTATCAGCAATGTGCGATGAAGCCAACACACAACTTGGTGTGCTGTGTCCAGATAAATTCCTTTCCAGATAAATTCCTCCCACTCAGGATTTTCTGAGTACTAAATCTGCCTCTGTTGATCCTGAGGCCAAATGTACATGGACTGTGAGATGGAGTGGAGTGTATCAGTTAAAGATTTTAAATAGAGAGCTCACAAAAATACCTTCATATAAAAAAAATAAACATGACATTCTAGATTTCTACATGGAGCATTGTTTTTGTGTGAAGGGCTTTGCTTGCAGTCCAAAATAATATAGAAACTGCCTTTTCATATGTGTGGCATTTACTGTGGCATTTCCTCCATTCCAAACACTGTCTATTCTGAACTTATTTTCAGGAAAATGATGAAAAAGGATGTTCCAAAAAATACCTTTAAGATGCATATAAAATACATGGAAGGGGAAGCCATATCATATCACCAGACCCTGCATGCAGGAATCACAGCATCCCAAGTCCCCACATTTTCTTTCTTTCTTTCTTATTTATTTTCTACCTTTATTATTGTTATAAATAACTCAAGGCAGTGTACATATCTAATATCCTTCCTCCTATTTTTTCCACAGCAACAATCCTGTGAGGTGAGTTGGGCTGACCCAAAGTCAGTAACTGGCCCAAAGTCACCCAGCGGACTTTCAGGACTGGAACTCATAGTCTCCTGGTTCTAGCCTGATACTTGGTGTGATGTCCAAAAAGAAGCATCAGCATGTATTAGTTGCCTACGCAAAGTGAAATCAAAGTGAGCCCTGATGCTGGAATTCCAACTAGGTGTATTGCCTATGGACATAGATATATCAATGCCACTTTCAGAAGCTATGATAAATATATGTATGTTGAGGGCAAAGCTGGGAGGAGAATTCACTTTGGTCACAGGACTACTTCTCCCTCTTCATGTGTTGAAAGATGCTCATTTTTGCAAACCCTACATCTTAACTGTTGACAACTTGCTCCTCTGAAAATTTTATTATAAATACAAATCCATGAAATTGTTTCCTAGCTGTATCATAAGATTCCCTTTTGATGAAGGAGCTCAGGGGCTGAGCTTGAAATCTAGGGGTGGAGTTATTTGCCTGTCACTATGCTGTGGCTCTTTCTCTCCAGGGAATGCTAGGACCTTAATGCTAACCTGATTTTTGTTATTTCAATGTGTGGACGGTGTATCTTCCATCAATTGTATATTTTCTTGAGGTTTCCTCCCCAGGAGCATATGGTAGGTGTCGGCTGAATTGTTCAATTCAAGCCTTTCAGACAGGATACCAGCTGAATGCCAGGTGCTGAAATATTTTCCTGTGCAGTGGTGCAGTGCATGTGAATTGCTGATAACACAAACAATACAGCAAAGGAAAAAGTGGTAACAATTAGACTCTGGAAGCTCTTAGGATATGTCCCATCTGCCCACCCCCACCAATAATATTTATATGGGCTTCTAAAGGCACAAGGTAAGATATAAAGAAAAGCATATATAAACTTGTTCTAAAAGATTGTTCTCAAAATTATGTTCTATAAATATTCTTGTCAATACATTTTGAACAAGTACACATAACATTAAATGATGTATCAGGAGTTACCACTTTTGACAAATATTAACTTTCATGCAGTAGCATATCTGGCAGTAGATAACTTAAACTTGACAGTACTAACCAATTAACTTGTAAAAATCGTCTTCTTTCGGCTGCTCCCATCAGGGGTCGCCACAGCGAATCTTCTGTTTCCATCTTCATCGGTCTTCAGCATCCTCCTCAGTCACACCGACCTCCTGTATATCCTCTCTCACAGCAAATTAACTTGTAAAAATATTTTACAAATTGAATAGTTAACATCCTGATGTAATCTGATGGGTTGCAGACAATATTTGAAAGAACATCTAGCTAACATACAAGAGCAATCAATGCTGGATACCATGTAATGGGTAACAGTGATTGAACAATATAATAATATTACATCAGGTAATATTGATGTGAAGTAAATTGTAACCTCCTTTGGACACATTATATGAAGACCTAGCTCTTTGGAGAAGGCTCTAGTGCTGGGAAAGGTGGAAGAAAAGAGAAGAGGATGATAGGAACAAGGTGGATGGACTTAGTTATAATGGCAACGGGTACACTTTAGAAAGGATCAGGCTAAGGAGAGATCATCATGAAGAAAATATATCTATGTGATTGCTAAGAGTTGACCCTAACTTGATGACACTCAATTAAAGTAAAGAATATTTGACTAGCAAATAACAGAGAATTTCTCTCATTCAGCTGCTTCTGCCTCTTGTTCCAACAGACATAATTTTACTAAGATTTCCTGACAGCAGCTCCTTATTTGAATACTCTTAAATTAATTCTTGTGTTATCAGTGATAGTTTTCTAGCCACCTTGTCATCACTGTTTTGATTGTCTTTAATTCTTCCAAGCCATCAGGCCTTCTCCAAGACTCTTGCCTTTTTTTATGTGTTTAAAATGCGTGCACCATTATTAGGACTACCAATATCTTGTATTTTTACTTCTTGCAGTATTAAATTACTATTCTTCTATTGCTGAACATTAAGAAATTTCTATTAACAACCCAGTGCTAATAGGTGGAGAAAGAGTAAGTTAGTCACAGACCTTATCTTCCTAGGGTCAAAAATATAGAAGGAAATACAGTGGTACCTCACAAGATGATTAACTCACAAGACCTGAAACTCACAGGACGACCAAAAAAATTTAATAAAATTTATTCCACTAGATGAGCCGCGACTCACCGACAAGCAAACTTCACGCGATAACTTGCACGTCATCAGTCAGCGTGCTCTGTATTTCTCGTTCAGGCAGCAACCCTGTGTGAGAGTTCTGCTGAAGCAGCAAGTGTGCACGCACATTCTGCTGACTCTACTGCATGCTTTACTCCATTGTTGCACAGGCGACAACCCCTGTGCAAAAGTTCTGCCGACACAGCAAGCATGTACGCACATTCTGCCAACTCTATTGCGTGCTTTATTCCATTGTTGCACAGGCGGCAACCACATGCACGCATGCATTCTGCCAACTCTGCCGCGTGCAGTTTACTCTGTTACTGTGCATGTCTGTGAAGACTCTCACTCGTCCAGGGTAATTGCA